>CANYCX011051479.1:0-12461 GCA_948193385.1 Breynia disticha f. nivosa | reverse complement strand
GGTTGACTTAAAGTTGATTAAGAATGTTTTGATAATGTTAAGTAAAGAATAAATGAGTTAATGGTTAATTAATTCCTTGTATGCTATTATTTACATACAGGAGGATCTTGACGACTTTGGAGTCGTATTTGAGCTGTGTTTGCTTGTTGATTTTGCTTTGTTTAGAGGTAAGTGTTCTTACGCTTACTAAACTGATTCGTAAATTGTGCTAATTAGACTTATTTATAAGTAATGATAGTTGGCCTATAATGATTTGTTGAGATTGCTAGAGTTAGACGAATCAGATTGAAAATGAATGAGTGGAATGGATTGATTATATGTTGATTTGGATGATTTAATGATATAACAATGGAAATGAGATATTATGATTAAATGTTGACATAGAATTGACATGGATATGTTTGAATGAATCTACGATTGATTCTTTGTTGATTATTGAAATTGATTATTAGAAACCTCATACATGTTTTCCATTGCTAAATATTGGACAAGTGAGTGATTATTATACCTGTGTGGTATTTCATTAAGATGTTGAAATGATATTCATATATTGATGTTGGATATATCTGTGTGGTATGTTTTCATGATAGTTATACCTGTGTGGTATTTGAGATGCTCTGTGTGAGCTATGCTGTGTACTGATACGAATGTCATTCTTATGCTGTGTGCTAATATGAATGTCATTCTTATTATGGATATTGATACGAATGTCATTTCTATGCGGTGTGCTGATATGATACAAATGACATTCATTCATTCACGTATTGCATAAGCATCTGTGTGACACGAGCCTGTGTGGCAATACTATTCCTGTGTGGATGAGGACTTGTTGTGTGTTGTCCTGGACTGAGCTGTGTGCGGTTCGTATTTACGAGCTTTATGCTCAGAGCTGTGTGCTCAGGCTGTATGTCATTCCTCTGCTGTGAGCGATAGAGGATTTCCATTGCTGTGTGCTATGGTGGACAATAACCCGTGGTCATCCTGTGTGGATTTGCATTAGCATTGACATTGCATACATTTGCATTCATATGATTATAATGCTATAGTATGGATATCCTGTATGGATATAGAATTTGTGTGGTTCATATATGTTATCCTGTGTGGATGTTAACCTGTGTGGTAATATATATGCTATCCTGTGTGGATATAGAACTGTGACTTATATTTTTTACATATACTCTGTATTTTTCTCTCTAATCTAATTCTATTTTTTGTTATCTTTCTTAGTATTCTTTTTTTGTATTCTGTGTTTGTATCATGTATTCTTTTCTTTTTAACTGTGTCTGTATTATGTATTCTTTTATACATATTACCATATGAACATGTGAACTATGCTTATCTTTATGATCTGTATAATAACATGTGTAGTGTTCCTATCATCTGTATTACTATATATATATATATATATATATATAACTGTATGATACTATACTATATCATTCGATACTGTGTTATACTGTGTTGTGTTAAATTGTACTGTTTATACTATGTTGTACTGTGCTATACTTTTGTCTCCAATAATACATTGTGTTGTGCTATACTTTCATCTTCAATATTGTACTGTACTATGAAATATCCCCATCTCCACTAAGAATTTCCATACCGTCTCTAATCATCACCACTATCTGTTTTTGGACCAATGGCGGTGAACAGTACATCCTTCCTATGTTTTGATAATGTTTTGAAATGATGAATTTAATAGAAATTATTCATAGGCTTAAGAGACAGGTTTATGCTTGATATGAAATGAAAAAGAACTGAGCTCTTGGCTCAGATTTCTTGTGGACTGAAAAGTAGTCGACCAGCAGGGATTTTAGTTGACCAAAAATGGTTACAGGCTGTCAAAGTTCAAGCACAATGGATACTTGCAACTTGTAGTAAGTTAGTCGACTAAAATTGTTTTTTGTAGAGTAACTTGGGTGTGTTTTCCAATGAGCAATTATTACGGAGGTTGTAGGACGACTATGTGACAACGGAATTCAAAATTTAAACGGTTGAAATGTGAAGTTCATTTTAGTCGACTAAGATAAAGTTTAGTCGACCACTTTTTTGTCATCCAAGGCCAAAAGTCTCCAGAACTTTTTCACCTTGAGCAAAGGAAAAAGTAGTCGACTAATGGAAATGATTAGTCGACCAGCACTTGTGTTGGTCGAGTAAGGTGCAGGGAGGAAAATGGGTTCAAGCAACTAGAATTTTGTCACCTCGAGTAACAAAAGAATTATTCGAGTAAACTGAAAATGGTTAGTCGACCAGTCAATGATTAGTTGACACAAATCATCCCTGCAGCAACTTTCTACATTCTTAAAGTCAACTACTTGGACACAAAAAGGGCACTTTGTGAAGGACTTTTCAAAAAGACTATATAAGCATACTTTTGATAAAGAGAGATAAGACTTTCACATTCTACAAGCTTTCAAGCATACTTTCAAAATCTCTCTAAAAGAATCTTCACTTGTGCAATTAGAATAGCAATCTTAGTTGATCATACTCTTCATTGCACAACTTGTACTAAATCTGCGAGTGTTCTAGTGTAGTTCATTTTCTTATAAGGTTTAACTTGAGCCATAAATCAAGATGGAAGTGTAAGGCAGCTTGAGCCAAAAATCAAGCGTGTAAGGAGTTCTCACTGAGCTTGAAAGTGAGGGAATAGCAAGGTTTTTGCCAAAATCCTACGTAAAGAACTTAGGTAGTGGAGAGGGTGTTCAGGGTGAACCACTCTATATCGTGTGTTCATCATTGGGAATTTATTTTTTGCAAAAACTTTGTGTTTGTGACTAGCTTTATTCAACCCCCCTCTAGAGCTAGTGTTTGTTCTACATCTGTATCAACACTACCTATCATGTATCACCACCAATTTGTATATAGCGTATCATGTGCATGTAATATAATCCTTTGTAATTCATGTAAGTGTGTAAAATCATGTGACTATAGGAATCATATGATTGTATAATTCATTTGACATTGTAATCATATGACTGTATAATCATGTGATTATGTAATCATGTGACTGTTTTTATGCTATTTCATTTATCATTTGTATTCTTGTATAATTTCATATGTAAATCTATTAATCTTATTTACTGGAATAAGACCATATACCTGTATTCTGTGTATACAGTGAAGTCATGAAAGGTTATGCACTTCCTTTGACAGATCTGTTGTTCTTAGCTTCATTTAAACATATATTCTTATTTCATTATTTCTTTTTTCATCTGTGTGACTTAATTTTGTAGTTGTGCTTTCTTAGGATCTTTTCCAAGGATTTCATCTATAATACTATTTTTTGTATCATCATATATAAATCATACATATACATATGCTGTCATTTTTACTGTGCAGGTAAACTTATCTTTTTTTGTGTTTAACGTGTATACATCATTTAAATTCAAGCATATCAAACAAAACACTTTAACTATCATCCTCATAGAATAATGCAATCCCTCCACATCTCATCAACAATTTCTCACACGTTAGCAATTCTAAAAATTCGTATATTATCCATTTCTTCTAGCTATTCATACAATCAAAATGACATGTCCTTTAATTATCTTTTTTTAGGCGATCACACATATGTCTGTACTTAAATGTGAGTCTCGATTACTCACCTCTTTTTTTGTATTTTTCTTACCCCTTTTATCCGTGAATTTCTTAACCCGATTGACTTCCTATATAGCCATATACAAAATTCTATATAAATATCAATCAAATAATATACTCGTATTCATAATCCTAAATTATTTTCTTACCCCTTTTATCCATGAATTTCTTATAATGATTATACCAATCGATATCCCGCTCGATTCTATAATCCTTTACGTATTTTTGGCTCATTTCCCTTAAAATCTCTCAAATTTCCTTTGTCTCTCTATCTCTTTCTCTCTGAATCTCTCTGTTTCTCTCAATATCTCTCGCTCGTTCTCTTTTTCGTCCTTCTGCTCAAGTCTGAGCTTTCACCTGCTTTGATTTCTCTTTATAAATGAACAAGCCTTGTCATGCTTATATTTTTTAGATTCACTAAAATCGGCTACTTTTTCAATGTTAGACATAGTGGAAGAAAACTACACGTGCTCACCAATGAAATACACATTGTGGTTGTCAACAACGAGTACTTTCCATTGATTACACGTTGTGGCTGCCCACGTGTACTTTTCATTGGTTACACGTTGTGGGCAGCCACAACGTGTACTTTCTTCCCACCCCCTTGTACTTTCAATTTTTCCTGCAACCTTTCTCCTTTTATGTTTACTTAAAATCAACCACCCATCAACTCATAATAAACCTCTAATTTCCTTTGATTTATCAAATAATTCAACAATTTCATTAATCATTCTAATTATTTTATTAATTATAGGGTTTAAGGATGAGCATGTTACTAGAAGTGAGGGAAAAAAATAGGTGTTTTGAGAGTTTTATAAAGTAGAAGGAAGGTTGACAGTGTTAATTATGAAGTTATGAATAGATAAAGAGTCTTTTTGTCTCTTTAGAATTAGAGAGTGAATTAAACCCTCAACATTATTTGTAGAGGTAAAGAGTTAAATAAAGAGCTCATTGAAGCTCTAATTTTATATTAAACTCTTTATAATAAAAAAATTACTTTAAAATAAAAGAGCATTGGAGATGCTCTTAGAGAATGCTAGTGAAATAAGAATAAATAAATTCATGACCCTTTATAGAGAAAATAATTAAAAGTGAAAAAAAAATCCAACAATAATATTACATTTGGAGAGATCTTGGTCATTGATCACTTTAGATCAACCGTCAAGATATAAAAAATTTGTGAAAAAATTAGGTCGAATCTAAAACAAAATTTGACTCTTATCGAACCTACGTCCAACTCGGGCTAAACCTTTTTTTAAGTTCGACTTGCATTAGAGATACTTTGAGAATATGTCCAACCATGCTCTTTACTAAATGTCAAAAAATATATTTAATTTTACTCATCATTTTACTCGTTGGATAAATGTGCATACTCCAACACTGCTCTTTAACTTCACTTTATGCCAAAAAAATAGTGACATACATTGTTTTCTTTCATAAATCTAATAGGATATACAACTGCATAGCTACCTTCATGAAAATTATCTTGGATATGGTTTTACTCTTTAAGTATTATATATTTTATATATTTCTTTGGTTTATGTGTTTCTTTCTATTTCTAGATATTAATTTTATGGTAAAAATGATTATGATATTTTTTGATAAATGCATTAATTTTTGTGTGTTAATGTGTCCTATTCCCATGCAAGAAACTTAACTTATGGTTGAATATAATTATGTTAAAATATACAAACAGAGATGGGGTACTAACTACATTGGAAGTTGTCCTTTGTTGTAATTGGAAAATCCTTTGTATTTAATTATTGCACCTTTAATTTTTATGAATCTAGCTCTATGTATGACGTATCAAGCCTTTGTTGAACCAAATTTTGGTTCTAAAATTTATCATTGCAACACTTAAAACAATAAGGAAAATATGCACTATTTGAAAAACCAATTTCTAATTCTCACCTTGTCTAAAAAAGTCATGAATAAATAATCTCAAGTCCTCTCTTTGCTTCAGGAAACTGCAACATTATCTCGTCACTCTAACCCACTGATCCCTTTACGGACACCAGCATGTTGAGTGCAAATCACAACATTCCTCTTCTGACAAATGATAGCAGTCCAGCTCAGTGAATAACAAAGCATAAATATGCCATGATACTACTTCCACTGATATTATCATGAATGAAAACACCAAAGATGAATGTTCAGCCAAATTCAATAGAAACCATATAGACCTCCCTAAGCTTTACATCCATAAAATGCCATGCACTTTCCTGCTCTTTCCTCAAGTTAACCACCTTAACTAAACCAAAACCCACAAACCTATCATCCTTCAGAGACATCCTATATGGCCCTTTTAGTCCTCTTATGCAAACACAAAACCTACTGGCTAAAAAGCATCATTATTCAATATCTCGATGATAACCCCTTGAAACATAAATTTACCTGCTTAAAATATCTAAAAGAAGAGCTCATTCAACCTTGAAGAATAACCAAACCACTTCGAAAGAATATAGGAGTTTTCCCATTCTCTCAAGTTATGGAAACCCAAAGAAACAAAGGAAATAATTCTTTTGGGTCTTGATTGTTGTTTGATCAAGTTTGATCAAGATGAAGATTTAGAAAAGGTTCTACTATAAGGAATTTAGATTATCCAAGGCCACTATCTTATAATTCAATAATAAAGTTCACACTTTGTCCCTTCAACTGATAATGTTAAATCTACATTAGTGTGGACTTCCTTGAATTATCAATGGTGGATTATAATAAGGACTTATTATATGCATTATCTTTAAGCTTTAAAACCCCTGCTAAGAGTGACATAAACACATTGCTTACAACCAGGGGCCAGTTTGCCCATGCTTAAGTTGAAATCTATCTCATTAAACCTCTTTTAGCCCAAATTTGGCTTGATGAGAGATGACATCTGATGGAATATGAAGAGTTATATAACATCTACTTTGAATGCAGCAAATGAGAATAGATTAAAAACTTTTTGGGATCAAAACACAACCATAGAAGGAAAAGTTGAAGGTACAATCAGACATGCCAATAAAATAGGAACTAAGAATATGGCTATAGTAAAGCTGCATAGTGCTGACCATCACTTATTAAGGACTTGAGAAACATTAATATAGCTACACAAGGGTCTTCCTCCCTGGTGCATAGTCTAAAAATGAATTTACCTTTAATAGAATCTAGGCATTGTTGGATACATATATTAATAAATACAATGGGTATGCTCTAACGAACATAAGAGAATCCATAAGGTCCACTGGCAGAAGTTCTGTTCACCAAAAATGCATGGAGGTCTAGGTATTCGACAGTCGCACCTGTTCAACAACGCTATGTGGCCAAATTAGCATGGAGAGTGGCATCAGGGGATAAGAGTCTTACTATACAAATGCTTCAGAGCAAATATTCTCGGGAGTAGAAGGAGTTGAAGTAATTAATCCTAAAGCAGGTATGTCTATTACCTGGAAAAGTATAACCGAACAATCTGATTTACTGTCTTCTAATGTAGGCTGGAATGTGTTCAATGGGAGAATGACAAGGTTTTAGAAGGACCTATGGGTCGGTAGGAACAAGCTATTAGAAGTGGCAAATAAGAAGGTTTTAGTGGATCATATTAATAACCTAGTATTTGACTACTGGGAGAATGAAAACTGGAATTGGAGTGCATTTCAGGAGTATCTTGCTACAACCATTCTGCTCCAAATAGCAGCGAAAAGAGTGTTCCCGATGACAAGAACAAATGATGGGCTGATATGGAAGCCACATTCGAGAGGTGACTTCTGAGTGAATCTGCTTAATGGAGCCAAATCAGGCTGGACCATGACTCCTAAGGCAAGGCTTGGAATAGGCTCTGGAAAGCCAAAGTTCCTAAAAGGTCCAGATCATTCGGCTGGCTATTGGTCCATGATAGGGTACTGTCCAAGCAAAACTTAGCAAGAAGAGGGTTAAGGCTGGATACCTTTTGCTCGTAGTGTGGACATACACCTAAGTCCACCCTTCATATTCTACAGGATTGTAAAATTGCAAGAATTTTATGGGAAAACGTTGTTCCAGCGCAGTTGCAGAAAATGGTTCTTACATCAAATTATTCCAATTGGTTGGATTTCAATGTCTGCCACAAGCATGAAATGTGGGGAGGCATTCCATGGGATACCCTTTTCCTTTGCTCTTATTGGTGGCTTTAGAAATGGCGTAACGACTACATGTTCAATGGTGCCCCTAATCCTTTGATACAAATAACAACCTTAAGTGCATAATTAGGGAGGTATGGCAAGCATTTAGTAGGAACACCAAGGACAGCAAGAGATGACATAGATATCAGTTCCGTGGTCTATGTTGAATGAAGGATGGTTGAAACTAAATACTGATGGTGCTACGAAAGGGAATCCGGGTATGGCAACCTGTGGCAAACTAATTCGAGATCATCTAGGCTGGTGGGTTTTTGTTTTTTCTGCCAATCTTGGGATATGTTCTTCTATGAAAGCAGAGGTTTCTGGCTTATTCCATGGCCTACAGATTGCATGGAATGCAGGTGTGCGACGTATAATGATTGAAATGGATTCCAAAGTGGTGATCTCTCTCCTAGACCACCATTTACCTAAACATCATCCTTTTGCGCCACTGATGAATACATACAGGGATATGTTAAGCAGAGATTGGATCATTACATGGTCACACATTTATAGGGAAGCTAATCGAGCAATGGATTGGTTAGCTAATGATGGCTTAAACTGACAATTAACAGTGACTCAATTTTGTAATGCCCTAGTGGGCTTGCACCAAATCTTATACGAAGATGTATGCAGAGTAGCTTTTGCTAGATCCGTGAACTTACATGTTGTAATGCATTAATGAGAAATGCTCCATGAAGCCCATTTAGCATAAAAAACAATGGGTATGAACCAAACATAGTCTTGTAATAGGTTCATCATATTAATACAAGAAGATCGAGGGAATCTAAATGAATCTATTCAAGTCATGCCTCATAAAGACTTTACTATGCTAAGGGTGGCTATTAATGGTAATGTTTTTCCAAAAGAGACACAAAAGATAAAAGGGATTGAAAATGTTGTCATTTTGAATGACTCAAATTCATTAAAGATTGGATTGACCTATCCCATAAACAATAATGCTTCTCATATCACATCCCTGTACTAATAACCTATAATTAATGAAACAAATGCAAAATTAAGAATAAATCGAATGTATCAAGTTCAAAATTTTGTTAGATTAAGAATATATGTGAATATGTATGTAAAACAGAGTTAGAATTTCATAGGTTGATTTGAGGTGCTCAACACGCTGGTCGTGCTATCGAATATATTGGACGTGCTTCTGAAAAAACTAAGCATGACCGTATTAGTTCATATGGTGGGCATTTTGTTGGAAATTGATGAGCACAGTGATCGTACCATTTACCATGGCAGTCATGTGGATTAGCATTGGCTGTGTCATAAAGAACTAGGTTGTGTCATGCCATCAAAAAATTCAAAAGAAACATCTGCTAGCATGGGAGGTTTTATAAAAACCCTCAGTTGTTGTTTCTTCCTTCTCATATAAAAATAGCAAAAGAACCAATCGTAAATCTCTGTTTCCAATTTTTCACCCATTTAAATCCTAGAAAAGCATATGTGTAAGAAGGGAATCATTAAACACAGAAGAAACCATCTTAGAACACTTGAGGTAAGTATGTAGTTTAGAGTTTCAGATTGTATTTTAAGAGGTTTCAATGTTTAAGAGAACATTTTGGATAGAAATGTGAGGAAAAGAATTATAGAATGAAAAAGAAAATGGAAAATATGTAGAAACGAGCATGAAAACATGAAAATGAGTTATATTAAATATGTATAATTTGTTATATGTTATTGTTTATTATATATAGGACGATAGGACCAAAGCTAGAGTTTGGGAACCTCTAAGTGTTTCAGTTAGACCAGATGAGTAATCTAGCTCATGAAATTACAATTATATTGTTATTTATACATAACAATAAATCTAAAATTATTGACGTTATATCGTACATATGATGATATGTGAATGGTATATTTATTATTATATGTTATGTATTACACTACAAAAAAACGCATTTAGTTCGGACGCTAAATGCGTTTTAGCATCCAAACGTTGGACGCTAAATTATTTTAATTAGGACGTTAAATGTTTAGCATCTACATTGACTCTAAATGTCAACCCCAAATAAAAATAATAATAATTTAAATTAGTTTTCAAATTAAAAATATAAAAGAAATTAAATCAAATATTAAAATAATAATTTAAACCTTGAAACCTTAAATTGTAAAATATTAATCCCTAAAATGCTAATTGATAAATCACTATATCTTAAAAGGCTAAACCACAAAATCCTAAAACGCTAAACCCTAAGCCATAAACCCTAAACCCTTAATCATAAAATCTTAAACACATGGACACTAATTTGTGTCTCTTCGGGACACAAAATTAGTGTCCTCGTGGACAGTAATTAGCATCCACGTGGACGTTATTTAGTGTCCACATGGACACTAATTTTGTGCCCATAAGAGACACAAAATTAGCGTCCACGTAGACACTAATTTTGGAGGCGCAAAATTAGTGTCCATGTGGACAATAAATAGCGTACACATGGATGCTAATTAGTGTCTGATAAAACCATTTATACACATTTATTCTGTTTTATATTATAGCATATTTTCATTATTTTTATAGATAAAACGCATAAATATGAGATTTTTCTTATGTTTACGATTTTAATCTAGGTGCGATTAAATGAAGGAAAATTTGCTATTCAGATGGAAAACAAAGGCACAATGAGTTTCAACTTCGGAATCATGGAATAAAGTCTAAAAGATTTGATTCCAAACTGATGCATGACTTGAAGATTAAATGAAGAATGGGCAGGAGCTTCAATTGAGGATAATGCTGGACAAAGAAAGGCAGTCTCGATCGAGATGGATCTAGTCTCGATCGAGACTCAAGAGTAAAGTGGCCTCGGAAGCAAGTCTTGTTCGAGACCTTGCCAAGTCTCGTTCGAGACACAATTTCATGAAGCTAGGATGGCTCGGACAAGAGCAAGTCTCGATCAAGAATTGGTCTATATTGATCGAGACTAGGCTAAAACCAGCGATTATGTTGCAAAAAATGGGAGTCTCGATCGAGACTCCAACCATCTCGATCGAGACTCCTGCTGGATCACCCCAAACCAGCGCTTATGGCACTTCCTTTATTTTTAATAATTAATTTGCTAGGAATTTTACCAGAATTGAATCACACATATATGAAATCGTGGGATGAATCGAAATCTAGATATCTATTATTCATCATTGAATTTACAATTTTATCCTTTGACATATTTTATTTCACCATTTATTTCATTTAGTTGTTTTACAAGTTAAAAATCAACAATCATTTTGTGAGATTAGATAATAATAAATTAAATTGAGAGTAATAATACTTGACCGGACCCGTGGATACGACACTCGACACTTCATTTTCTATACTATATGCGATAGGTGCACTTGCCTTACGTACATTTCTTTAGTACTACTAATAGACGTGTCATTCACCTTTTTCAATTTCCAGATATCCATTTGACTTACACAAAACACTAATCGACTGGTTTCATTTCCTACATGACTTGCATTCGGTTTACTCAAGTAATTTATTTCTACTTGACTAACTTTCATTCTACTTGACTAGCTTTCAGTTTACTCAAGTAATTTCTTTCTACTTGACTAGCTTTCATCCAATTCAAATAAACAAACATTTAACCAATATTAATGTCATTATGTTTTTGCTCATTTCAAAACTTAAATCTTATATGAACATCAATGTTCCAACAATCTCCCCCTTTTTGATTATGACAAAACTTTAAAGAATTTAATGCTAATCATTTGAAAACCATTTTCCATTCCTTTATTCTCCCCCTAAACTTAGCAATGTTTCAATTAAGCAGTCATCTTACAATCTTACCAACAAGTGACAGTTTTACCAACAAGTCTCACACCATTTCTCAATTGACAATCTTACCAATACCAACAAGACAATCTTACCAATACCAACAAGTTCCATGCCATTTCTCTCCCTTTTGTCATAACAAAAAGACAAATCTCATAATACAAAACCATTCAACCAAAGCATATGAAATATCTAACATGGAACATAACATCCATACAAAATCATTGTTCAAAACACAAATATCAAAGCATAATAGAAACATAACATCCAAAGCACATACAAGAGACATAGATTAAAAGATAAGATGCATGTCATGAAGTGTGGGTCACCAAAGTGCAAGGTCACCAAAGGTGCAAGGTCATCAAATGCTCAAGAAACATCATCGATGCGACAAGTCAATTTCTCCCAGATTTTGTCCACAACAGAAGATACTTTTTCAATTAAATTTCCCATAGCACTGATCTCTGCATAAAACATTGTCCTCATCTGGTTCATTTCTTGTCTAACCTCTCCAATCTTCTGTCGGATGGAATTAATATCTTGTGACCCAACATTGCTATGCCTAGCAGAACTCATCCTAGGAGAAGCATCAGTGAAACTCTCACCTTCATTTGTTGGGGTCAAATGATAATGACTGGCATGTAGAGCATACATCCAACCTCACTCTATAGTCTTCACCAATCACATAGTCTTTAGGTTCATGGTGGTAACTCGCCAATTGTGAGGATAAGGCACAAATGTTTCTCCATCCAGATTTATGTTGCTTTCTCGGAGGATTTTGGTGATGAGAGCGGCATAAGGCATTCCCTTGGGTTTGGAGGACTTGTGGAAAAGTTCTGCATGAAGAAGAACATGCTTTCTTTTCATCATTCTGAGTATAAGATGCAGAAAGTTAATTGCTCGTCCCTCCTCTAGATGCCAGATAATCTCAACATCAAGATTTGTAATGT
>CANYCX011051361.1:0-17776 GCA_948193385.1 Breynia disticha f. nivosa | reverse complement strand
TTTTTTTACATAAATTAAAAGCCTAATATAAAATAGTTTATTTATTTTTTAAAATATAATGACAACTAAAAATTAATTAATGTAATTAGAGGCATTTTAGATAAAATATTAAAAAAGTTAAATTAACAATTTTTAAGAAATGAAATTTTAATTTTAAATTAATAAACTTAAAGAACAAAGAGAGTGACATTTTAGTTAAAACTTTTGTTAATTAAAAAGATAAGCCAACAATTCTACTGCTCTTTGGTACACAGTAACAAGAGGGGACGACACTAAAAAAGATGAGGATAAGGTTTTATTTTGGCTTTAACGTTTTGTTCAAAGTATAATATTAGGTTCAATTTTTTTGGATCTAATTCGATATTTAACGTTTGCACTATAATTCAAATTAAGGTATTTGGTTTGCAATAATATGGTAGAATCTCATTTTTAGTGGTAGAATTGATGATTTAAAATTGAAATAAAGTTGTTTTCGGCTGTTGTTACTCAAATGAGCCGTTTTTGTGATTGGCAGAAAAAAGAAATTTATTAAAAAAATTGAATTTGTTTTAGTTTTTGAATTACTTGGATAATTTAATCTCAGTTATCATAGTAAAATAATGTCGTTTTAAATTGATAATGTTAAAGTTTACAATTTAACATTCTATTGTAACTCTAATATAACACTGTTAGTAACACATAAACTTCTATTTATTAGTGTACTAATCAACACCTTAATTGAGCTACAATAAAAATGTTAAACATCGAATCAGACAAAAAAAATTAGACTCAATATTATACTTTGAACAAAACGTTACGTCGGAAAATAAACCTTACCACACAAAAGATGACAACACGAAAAAAAAAACTCTAGAAAAGAAAGCAGGGAAAGAGGGCAGCTGCACATTATCTTCTTTCAACAGTTCAATTGCTAATGAACCATTAATTAAAATATATTTTTTCTTACATGAGAACTGCTTTCTAATTATTTATAAACAACAAAAATTATTATGCTATGCGAGAATCTAGTTTTCCCCCTTTGTTTTCTTGCGACAATATGATAATAATTTTTATGATAAAAGCATGCAAATTTTAGATTTCCATTGTTGACTAGGTAGCTAGACTTAAATCTTAGCTTAGGCTTCGGGCTGGTCAACCTCATGCAGTGGGGAGGGGAAGCTTTAGGTATTCTGGACTGTCAAAACTTCAAGTCTTCAACTGCTACAAAGAATAGCAAATTCGAAGTGTAATTTAGGGCTAAAAGTTGCATTTGGATTGTTGAAATGAATCATTGCATTTGCAGGCAATAGGGTTTAGGGTTGTATAGCGTTACTGAAGCAAACGCAGATGACAGAAGCAAGCCATGGAGGAGAATCAGGAATCGGAAAACAGGTAGGGGAAATGCGGAAGGCGCGGGGGTTCTGATGAGTACATGTCATCTTCTCGTCGTCCATCTGCATGTTTGGCGTATCTCTTTCCCTCACAAAAGCATACGATGATATATATGCTTCCATAACCACATTTGACTGATGAATCAAAAGATTGGTCTGGCTTAAAGCTTTCGACTGTCCATTTATGAGTAGAAAAATACCTAAAATGACAAAAGAGAGGATGCTGCAAAAAATATGGATGAAAGGCGTGAGATTGTGAAATAGACATGATAAAGAGAGAAGGTCAGTCTCTCGTCTCCTTTATTTCTGTCTCTGTCCCTAATGAAATTACGTAAAAAGATAGCCAACAGTTGGATAAATACAATTCAAACAACATTAATTGTACATGAAGTGACTATACGTAGGGATCGACTAGACCATCACAAGTTACACATGGGACTGAGAGCATAAACAAGACGTTTCTAATTCATAATTCAAAGTGCTAAAGCCAATTATAAGACTAAGAGCATGCCGAATCAAATCGAATTTTAGAATGTTTATTTAAAATTTACAAATTCATACGATCAATTTTGTATTAATCACTTGTGAACAGCTCGATTAATTTAGCCCATAGTGAAATGTAACTGAAGGGGATCTTAACATAGTTGCAACAAATAATAACACATAAAGTAAGCTGCGTAAACAAAAAACTAACCTGGTTATTGTAGCAAAATGAAGAAAATGCTTTGAAGAAATTATATTGTTATCGGCTGCTTCCAACTACAAACCACGAACAGTGAGGAGAAGTTAATGAACCCAGTTTTTATTACCGCATTTATGTAATCTCCATAAATGATCTATGTGATAAAAACATTTAGTTTTTCTCTTGGCAGACTTATAGCCAAAAGAAAAGAAGAAAAATGTTTTTCATTATGTATTTTTTACTGTTCAGAATAAATTAGAAAACTATGGTTTTCTTTAAATTTCCTATTTAAATCAGTGGACAATTTACACAATAAATTCACATGAATCACACTGTAGACTCAAATACCTAACTAATATGTATTTAGTTCTGATTTCACCCAATTTGTCGTAGACAAACCTGCTAATTCCAACAGTAACTAAATGAAGGATGCAGGAAAAGAGAAAAAGGAGGCGGATGAGCAAGACATGAACAGAAGCAAATTAAAGGACCAACTGGGAAGGGACCTAAAATACATATGAGCAGTGAAGTGAATCCATGGCCATGTGGAGAATTAAATGCAAGGGGACACCACCATTGGTTAATTTGTAAGAGACGATCCAATTAGGTAAACACTCATATGCCTCCAGTTGGCCACCGTCGTATGGTCTTCTTCAATCATTCTACATCTCAATGTTGCTTCTTCTTAGCTGCCTCATAATTCTTCTTCCAACAACATTCCCCTTGAACAGTAGTATTTCACAATGCCCTCGGTTTTAAGGAAAAAAGACGTTTATAAACAAATTTTAACCTCGACTTCTAACGATGTAGGATAATGACATTACAATAGTTTCTTAGACGAGGTTAAAGGACCTTTAAAAGTATTTTTCAATCCGATAACTTTTAACTCGAGTCTTCTCAGACAATACTATTGGAAAAACTTGTATACGCGAATATCGACGAGCTAGGGTTGTAGTAATGGATTACTCAAATAATTCTGTAATTATTGTAAGTGAATATTTGCTCAATCACATAATGGGTGGTCATAAAAGTTCCTAACAGTAAAAATAAGGTCAAACAAATTAATCATATGGGGTAATGCAGAATCCACAGCCAAAATAGGGACTCGCCTAGGGATTGATTTCGTGGTCCACGATAAGATTACAACAGTTAGGTGTATATTCATGTCAATTATAATTATTTATTTACCAACCAGATAATGTGGTAACTATACAAGCCGTACGAATCATTGAATGCATGCAAATGCCACCTGTAAATACACAGAGAATTCCAAAATGAAGGAGTGCTGTTGACAATGGTGTGATCAGATGTGTTTCTCCAGCCATTCCGTTCATTATTTAGCTGTGTTTCTGTTCACTTGTCATGTCTCATGAACATCCTTCGTTCTATACTTCGATGATACGAATTAGTACTTTTTATGAAATCGCTTCACAGTAGTGTCGGTGGAGTAATTGGCATAAATGTATTGTAGAAACAGTATGCAGTGAGCAGTAAACATGTCGAGTCACCGTCGGATTACCGACGGAACATTACGGAAGCGGGAGGAGCAGCCGCCTCCCTTTATATATTGTCATCATCCTCTTATAGTAACAAAAAAGTGGTTAGAACTGTCATGTTAACTCGTTTATTCGTTTTTTACGAAAATTTTTGGATCCGTTCATCATTGCATAGAATCAAATGGAAAGATCGAGGGACCCAACTTATAATATCTGAACCTTCATCTCCACATTCCTTAATTTTCTCAACTATCATTCTATCTATAACCTTGTCCTATTCAATTCAAAACCAGAGACCCACAGCTCATTTTCCACGAATGATATACCCCGTCGGATGATCATCTAATAGCTTCTATTTATGAGTATAATCTTTTGTCTTCTCCACCAGCAAATCATCAGGTCTTGGCTGTGTGACTCAGACAAACCAACACATGAGGAGGTAGAGAAACCTGAATATGAATTTTTTATTTTCTCAATAAAAACAATTTTAACTTTGCATATTTTATAAAATTTAGTAAAATAAGAAAAATCTTAGCCAAGGTGTCTTGGCTCTACTGGCAAAATCGAGGATCTCAGGACCTGCCCAACGACGCTTTGTTGGTGGGAGTAAATTCCGTGTGCTGCTTCGGTAGACATCACTGGTCAATTTACACATTTTAAGGTGGCACACATGTACTTTGTTCGACATCCCTTCGTACGGAGATCCCCTACCTCTCATGGCTCAAGAACAGTGCTATAGGCCTTACCTGTGAGTGGCTACGGACTGGTTCATTTGTCGGAAGGTTCCCATGCCCAATGACCTCACCCTGTAAGGGATGGATCCCCAGCCTGTGACACTGATGCCCTGTCCGATTTCCTGAGGAAGAGCTTCCCCTTCAAACCATTTTTTTTAAAAAAATCTTCAATAACGACAGTTCTCAATCTCGCCGTAAATTTTAACGAGGCACACGATCTTGGATAGGTACCATCATTTTGAGTCATTTACCATCTCATCCGTGATCTTTGATAAAGAAAAATCAATTTGATCCTCAATTTTCCAAACTATAATGTAATCAAGTAGTTCTTTTTCTCCATAGTATATTTTCTAATGGAAGACTAACCGCAGAAAGTGTCCTAAAAATGGTCAAATAAGTGGGCTGTGGAATTGAATCACCAGAGAATGTTTGTACTTTGGTTGTTTGTTAATCCAAATTTCAAAACACTTTTTTGATTATCACACAGTGAGATGAGCATATGAGGAAACTTTGTTCATACTCCAGTGTTGTATATATTTTCACACCTATAGAGGTTTGTGTCAACGAGAATTTCCTGCATGGTGAAGGAAAACCTAACCCTTTATTTGTACTTCAATAACAAAGATAACCCATGTCGTTTTTAGTTGAACAAGAGTATAAGGTATAAGGTGGTGGAGCCATTGAAGAGCTATGTGATTTTAATTTTTATTGACCTATTCATGAATCTTGAATACCGATCAAAGTAGGGCTAAACATGCATGGATGAACTAAGAGTGCTTTCAAGATATAAATGTGAATCGATGTAGCAGCATGACAGGTTCCACAACAATAAATTCCCATATTTTAGACGAAACATTTCCAAAAAAGAATTTTTCGGAAATTTGCGACGAATTGTCGGAAATATTCGACGGAATTCGGCATAAACATTGGTAGGTGGCCGACAAAATAAACGTGTTGTCGGGTAGAAAGCAAGGCGAAATATTGCGACAAAATTCGTCGCAAATTTGTATCAAATTTTGTCAGAAATTTACCTCAAAAAGACGAATTTCGACACTTACTATTTATATATTGTTTCCTTCTTTTTCGCACAGATTCTATATAGCGTATGAAATCCATCTAAAAAAATAAAACAAAAAAGAAATTACAGTGTGTATGGGAAATTTCAAAAGTTATTTTTTAAAGATTATTTCGCTCTTTTTTCAACGAAATCCATCAAAAATTATCCGCAGAAAATTCTCATTTTTTCTTGATGTGTTCTTAAATGTGATATTGATGGAGTAGACTCGTAAGCTTATATGGGATTAGGTCAGGTGACCCTAATTTTATCACCAACAAATAGCTCAAATACTGTCCATATAAAGTCATCACTCAGATTTCTGTGAACATCAAAAGGATTGGATTGAAAAGAGCATTTCAAAGTTGACAGCATAACCGCAAATATATAGCAATCCAATCCATTTACTCTTGTTTGGTGCTTGTCCTCCTGTGGTTCTGATGGACGAGAGGTGGCCCTAACCCTAAGCTTTGCTATTTATTTCTCACAGTTACGTTTGCCACAAACCACTTTGATTAATTTTAGATCTCCATCAATTTATCAATGACTTTTTTAATCCTATTTGTCATATTTAAATTGAAAGAAGTGTCATGTTTTGAATTTTCTGTGCATGAAGTTACCATCCAATGAAGATTAATTTCCCCACCCAATTAAGTATCTGAATTACTTTCATTTGTTGAGTATGCCTGATAAACGTGATAAACGAGTTCCGACTTCTTATCTTATTTTATTTTAAAAAAATCTCCACTTGCTCGCTGTTCTGTGGCTGTGACCAGAAGACGAAATAAAGGGATAACATCTATCATTATTAGCATTGAATCTAAAATGCTAGAATGGTATATAAAATTGCATTGAATCAAGGAAGAATCTATTGGAACTTTAAAGCAGCAAATTCATCATTCCTCATGGCCCCTCGAGAAATACTGATACAGGAAAAGCTATGAAACTCTTTGTAGGTTGCCAAAAGAGAAAGATAGTTTAGAAAAATGATGAATAATATGATTGAAAAACCATTACAGAAACCAATCAGCACATCAATTTGCACAAAGTATGATATACGATAATTATAACCGTTAGACACAGCGAAAATAAATCGGAATATTTGATTTATTCTGTGAGAAATAGTCATATTTTACATAATCCGTAAAATTCCATAAAAAAAAATTCTCAAACTGTTGTATATATGTGTGATCCATCTGTTGGCATTAATATAGATGGAGACATGCAAGGGTGCTAAGGTCCTGAGAGATAAGGAAAGAGATTAAAGAGTGGGGTAGGGAAGATATAAGTATGTCATTTTCATCATTAAACTTGATACTACACTTCTCTCCACTTTCAACTCTTGTGGCCACTACAATATTTCATTTTAAGGACTTCAACATCAACTCAACATGGTAGTTTATTTTTACAATATATAATAACAGTTTTATAATTTTGTACGGAAGAAAAATAGATAAGTTAAAAATAAACGGTAGCACAAAACAAATATTGTAAAATACGTGTTGCTATAGGAGAAGGTACTCGTTCATTTTATCTATATGATTATTAGCAACTACGACAAAACTTTGATAATTTCTTAGCATAATGATTTTCTAGTTTTTAATTTGGTTCGGTTAAAAAAAAGGAACTTTTAATAATTAGTAAGATAAACAATTTTTAAAATAATTCTATATAACCATACTGTTTTTATCCTATGTGTACATTAATAAAAATTTCAATATTTCTAGTACAAATAAATATATTTAGACATGTTTTTGGTTTAGGAATGGCGATTTTCAACATGAATAATGTCTTTTTTATGATCCTTCTTGTTTTTAATGCATTTAACTATTACAGTTATTTGTATTTGATTCCTATAAATTTAAAAACCTAATGTTTTTGATAAAGATAAAATTAGAGATGGCAAAGAGGACGGAATCTTCGGGGACCCCTTTTCCCTTCGTCATCTCTGAAACTCGAAACCCATCCCCGTCCCGTCCCGTCCCTTCGGGATGGTATTTTGGATACCATCTCCGTCCCCATCGGGTATCGTAGGTCCCGCGAGGATCTCCTACCTACTTTAATACTAAAAGTTATTTTAAAAAAAAAATTATATATATATATATATATAATAATAATAATATATGTAGTATAAATATATAATTAATATATATTAATGGGTATAGATACGAGTATTACCCGACGGGGACGAGGACAGAAATTCCCCGCGAGGATGGAGGGGATACCATCCCGTCTCTGTCCCCAATTTTTCCAATCGGGGAATACAAGTCCCTTCTTTATACCCAGTTAAACCGAAAATTCTCCGTTCAAAATGGGGACGGGGAACGGATTTTGTGCGAATTTTTGGTCCAATTACCATCCCTAGATAAAATACAGAAAATTAAAGAAAAGTGGGACAGTGGCGACTTGAAAATAGTAAGAAGAAGGGGAAACAATAGCCACTTAAATTGATTGACATGAGGGAGGTTGTATGGAATGGATGAGATGAGAGGGATGTCCCCTACATACATTTTTAAGATGAATCAAATTCCAAGATCCACTTTCATTATATCTATTCAATTTGATTATAGATAGAATCTTTGATTATCAACACTACTCCCACCACTATTCTCAATTTTCTCATCATTACTCTCTTAGAACAACAATGAAATTTATAATCCAACATCAACCCACCATGTTTCTTATGCCACTAAATCATGCATATATATACATTTCGTAAGTTGGATGTTATTGTGAATCATTTTAGATACGGAAGCAATAGGAAGCGAGGAATACTCTTTTTTTTATATATCTTATGATTTTTTATGTTTTGTTTTCTTCTCCTATAGTACTATAATATTTTATCGTTGGTGCAAAAAAACGACAACTGATGTACAAACTCGAAAATTGAATAGTGTAAGCATATTCTACATAATCTAAGAACATGGAAACATCAATATCATATAATTTGGAACCCCACCTCTAAAAAAAACCATTTTATGTGTTAATATTGGTTATAATCCTAGGTTTCACTAGTCACTGTACTTAGCACAACAAAAAGAGATAATGCATATAAATTATAAAATAGGTTGCCTATATTATATGATTCCATTAATGTTATGATGAGTAAATAACTCAAAATGGCATATACCATTATGTTCGCAATCATGAGATATACTTGCATGATTAGCAGTAGGGTTGACAGTTCGGTTTAGATATATCGTAATCGTGTGGTGTTTTTTCTATCGAATATCCTTGATATGAAGGATCTTATAGTAGTAGTGTATTAATCAAATACAGTATTAATTGCATAGTTTACGTGATTAATAAACGCACGAGAAGATTAATGGTGATGTTTAATAAGAGAGAAGTTTGGCGAGATGAGAAGATGAAGAAGGAGAGCTGAGTTGTTTTTCACATAAATAAGCTACAAGATACAAGACGAAGTAGCTCCAATTTCCAAAGAATATTGAGATCTTAATGGGTATATATTTTTTTGGTTAGAGAACTTTAGGAAAGAGATCCGTTTAATCCATGAATTAATGGTAAAGTAGTCTCAAAGAGACTTGACGACCAACAAGTCAAAGCTTGTATACCTCCATTAGCGCCGTTATAGAGACAGGGATCGAACATCGCACTCGCATTATACCGCTGAAACCACGAACGAAGGGTTCATATATGTAAGTATGTATGTGCGGCGTTAACTCTTCATTACCACAAAAAGAAGGCCTAATAAAGCAACCTTGAAGCCACTATTACTTTAACCCTTGAATAGGCTCCCATAAAGAAGAGGGATTCACTATTGCCGAGACCTTCGAGGCATTTTTGTGCAATAAGAATAATTATATGAGAATTAGTCCGATGAGTTAAATTGATGAATTGATAAATTAGTTATTAATTTAGTTCGATTTTATTATTTAGACTACATTTTAAGTAAATTGATATGCAGCAAGTGAAAAATCAAAAAAACAGTCGGTTCAACCAATTAATTTTTATAGTTTTAAAAATTTTAAAAATTATTTTAAATTTAAATACAAGCCCTCTATATCAAACGACAATAGAAACAAGTGGGTAGAGATGACAACGAGGACAGGGATTTTGAGAGATTCCTTTCCCGTTCCTGTCCCCGAAACTCGAAACTTAAATTCATTCCCGTCCCATCGAGGATGGTATTTAGGATACCATCTCCACCTCCATTGTCGATTTTTTAATCAGAAATTCCTCTCTCCGTTCTCATATCCAGTCAAACAGAAGATTCTCCGATCAAAATAAGGATAGAGAACAAATTCTCCACAAATTTTGAGTTCAATTGTCATCTCTAGAAGTGTGCAAATGTTGCAATAATTTAAACACAACCACCAAGATTGATATGACTTAATACACATTAATTCATCACCACACTTTTCTATTTTCAGTTGAGTTTTTTATTTGAAAATCAGTTAATCTCCCGAATCTACAGTAATTAATTTGAAGGATCCGTAGATATTGCTTTTGATATAACTGAGGAATGACTGATTTTGATACAACCACAAGTCTGCTGTCAAAAATCCAATCTAACCCAGAGAACAGGCGGAACTCTGACTCTAAATAGTAAATTAGATGGAACCGTACGCCGCCGATGAAGAGACGCCGTACATTACAGACAATAAGAAGTGTCAGCGAAGGCAAAAGATAAGATCATTTATTAGAAAGATGGGACATTTTAGGAGGTTAGAGTCAGAAATTAGGTTTTAGACACAAGCTTTTCAAAGTTTATTTATTAGGATTTGATTGGTCACTCCATTCTTTTCTACTCAAGTCTATATGTGTTTGTACATCTAGGTGTAAACATATATAAAAAAAATTAATTGTAATATGAAGAGATATTAAATTTCAACCAGAACCGGCAAACTAGAATTAAAACCGCCGGTTTTCAACCATCGGATCCGAACTGTTGGTTCCAGAATCGAACCGGAACCGCCAGAACCGACCATGTCCGGTTCCAGTTCCATGAACCGGTGGTTCAATTAATTTTTTAAGGAAAATCAAACTCGAACCGTCGAACTGGAACCGAAATGTCCCGAACTGGCTATACCTTGTTCCTATTCCGATTCAAGGAAAATTTGAACCGTGAACTGACGGTTCCTAATCGAAACTGGCGGTTCCTAATGAAAGCTTAAAATCATAAAAAACGCATATCTGACCACAAAAACCCTTTTCGAACGACTCAAACCCATCTCCTACAACAAACAAAATATTCCTTGTCGACAATGAATATAGAAGACAAACCCATTGACACGACGCAAAAAAAGAAAGGAAAACCAAAAAATCGGCCGCCATTAACAAAACAACATAGATGATTAACCAAAAAAAAAGAAAATCGAATATTTTACCTTGAATAATGATTTCAAGGAATGAGTTCTTTAAAGTTCAAAGTTTCTTATGAGAAACTTCTAAAAAACGTTTTCTAAATTTTTTGGTTTTCAAAGAAATCGAAAAAAACTGTACGTTACAAAGAATGTATGGAGAAAAAGGCATAGAGTAGATGGCTGCGATGAAAACAGAGAGTTTTTTGGGGTCGAGAGAAATATGTTATTTGGTTTTCTTTGAATTTCAAATATGAAGACTTTAATTGAACATGATTATATAAGTGTATTTCATAAATAACTGGTATTGATAAAAAATGCAATATCAAAACTTAAAGTTGTTATTACTATAACATAGATCTTAAAAATAGTTAAATTTATAATTAAACCAAATCATGTGTTATTTTTTAAATTTGAAACTCCAAAAATTACTTTGGGGTAATTTCCTCAATATTATGGTATTTAATATTATAAAAATATGCAATTTTTATATTAAAACCAATGTAAATATATACTTGTTTACATAAATTAGTTTATAATATGTTTAGTTTATATTTTAAAAATGAACTAACATATGTGATTTATATAAATTTTTACTTTTTTTATTTACAGATATTATTTTTTAGTGTGAAAATAATTTTGTGAACTGATGTTTAGCTTATATGTATTAATTCAAATGTTTTAAAATAATACTATATATAATCGAATTTTAACTAATATATGTAAATTTATATAAATTTTTATATTTTTATTTAACGAATATTATTATTTAGCTTAAAAATGTAGGCTTGTGAGCATATATTGAATTCAAATATGTTAATTCCTACGACATATAAACTTATGTGAACTTTTATTTTTTCATTCACATATGTTAATTTTTAGCATGAAAATATATATTATTACTTAGCATGAAACTATATAAATATATTTTTCCACACAAGTTTAGAATATCAAAGAAGTGTAAACTAACTCGCCTATTCGCGAGCTGCTTAAGTTCACGTTCGATAAAAATTCGTTTGAGCTTGAGCCTAAGCATAAATTCTGTAAAATAAAATTAAATCAGAAGTTAGGACTTGAGGCATTCTCAACAGATAAATGTAATTCAAAAACTTGGGTAGGGAAATTTTCATTAGATGGTAACTTTTGTTTACATCAAACTTGGGGTAGGGAAATTCTAATAATATATAATAAATATGTTAATTTTATACCAAATAAAATTGTTTTTTAACTTTTAGTTAGCAAAGTTTGAAAAAACTCGTGAATATATTCGTTAGCTCGCAAATTTTAAGCAAATTTATTCGTTAGCAAAATTTTGAACTCAATGCAAAATCTTACTAAGATTGGATAGATCCAACTGATTTCGGATGAAATTATGGGCTAAATCCAAGAGCTGTGCAGTACCACCGAGCACGTAGATCATCTGACGTGAAATTGTTTAAACTTAATCAGAGATCTCGAATTCGAATCCTGGGTACGTTGCTGCGTTAAAACTCGGTTGGGAGAACTTTCTCACCCTTATGGTCTTGTCCGACTTGAATAGGAATAGTCTGGATTGCCCTTCATTCCGATTGCCCTTCATTCGAAATAAAAAAAAATTGCTGTGAAGGTTCGTTTTGTCAAATGTCATATTATATGGCACATAAAAACAAATAAATGTAGGCCAGATTGAAGCAAAGATCATGTCTCTACTGTGTTCTGTGCAAGATTTAAATGGAAGTATGAATGTCTATTCCAATCTCCATGAAGAATTTGCTCAACTCCATAATCACATCTCAGTACATCTTATGAGTCAATGTTTCATCCCCACGCTGCATTTTATCACCTGCTGGAATGCACCAACTTATTTCACATCGCTAAAATCTATATCCAATGAACATATATCTATATGGAAGTCGTTTAAATCCTCAAATTCCCGTATGTTATGTGCTTATTGTATTACACCAAGGCCATTGATATCATCAATATGAACCAGTTGATGCCTCCTTGCCAAAGATTCGACGTACCTGCCATTGAGATTGAGCACATTTTATATTAGGGATTGGAAAGATGATTAAGCCAATGCGAAAAATAGCTATACTTTACTATCTCCTGGTGATTTCAATGCTTAACAACAACACTAGAGTGACAGAAAGCTCTGCAGAAATGGAAATGTGTGTTCTTGATTTCTTTTTGGTCAAGAACAGTGCTTTTTAGCATACCTTGGTTAGTGCCATTATCGGGTAGTACAGGCGTTGGAGACACTGATTTATTCGTTATTGAAATCCCAAGGTCTGCGCAATCCGCCCCAATCGCACCTTTGAATCACGCAAAGTAGCATGTTCAGCGTCTCATACGAAATCACAGATTGCACACAGCGTATGGAAAGAACAAAAAGGATTCTGAACTAAGAGCGTTATTGACATCTAGTAAACAAAACAGGACAGTTTCTTACATTCTCTGTAACATGGGAAGGCAGAAACATTTAGAAGGTTATAATAGCCCTCTGTACAAGCGCAATTGTAAGTAAATTGAGATGTCTTGTTGCAAGAACCACCTCTACAGTCAGCCCAGCGACAAGCTACAACACAGAAACAACACAAGTTAGGCTTCTAAAAACTATAAAATGGAAGCACACAACATAGAGTTAGCTTACGGTCAAATATTGATTCATTGGTTCTGTTTCTTCTATCTTCAGCAGGAGAGGGCGCTGCCGCCATGCACGAGTAATCCATGGTACCTATAAGAAATCAACAAGACATCAACTATTAGCAACTACAAATAACAGATAGAAGTTCCACTTTAATGATAACATCTGTTTCCAAACATTGATTTTCTCTAGTTGCTCAGAACTTGACTTGACTTGATTGTGATTTCAGTTCGACATCTTGCTGATTCTGTTGAATCTAATTAAGCATCCTTCAACAGAATCGGCAAGACTGATAAAAAAAACAAGTTCCCTCTGATCAAAACACAGACCAATATGCAATTACGTACACGATTATGAAAGGTTTAAAAGAGATACAGCAAGAACTCACAGTTGGGAATTACGCAAGGCAAAAACTTGAAATCATCGTCATCACTAGACCGAGTCTGTTTCCAACCTCTATCGCAGTCACATTCATAAAAGAAAGTGCTGTTACTCGACGCCTTACACTTCCCTTTTCCACATTCAACCTTTTTGCACACATCATCTGTAACCAAATCACCCCATAAAAACATAATAATTCGAAACCAAAATCATAGCCAGAATAAATTTCCTCCAACAACCCAGTTAATAAGCTATGGTAAAAGATAAAACTTGAATCACTAACCGAAGATTGGAGACAGAAGTGGAGCTAGAAAATCACTAGTGGCAATCATGGGTTGCAAAACAAGAATGGATATTGCGAGAAAGGGAAAGAGAGAACTCATTTTTGCGATGTCTACAAGTCAGACGTGTGTTACGGGGTGTTTTGAAGAGTCGGGATGGAGAGGTTGAAGTGTGTAGAGATTTTAGAAGGTTCTGAGAGTGAAGATGTGGAAGTCGAAGGTTGAAAAGGTTGACAACGTGGCTGTACTGTAATAAATTGAGCGTGGACAGTTGGGAGTTCGGTATTGGATCCTGTCAGGCCAGTTATATTATAAGACCAAGTATTGAATAAAACGTGTTTTTTTAATAAAATTTTTAAACATATAATGGATAATATTTTATTTATATATATATTTTTTATTTTTTAAAAGTCATTTTTGTATTTGTTAAATAAATGATATTTTTATTTTTTAATATTTAAATAGCCCATTAAATAGGAACAATATTATAAAATTTCATTACAACTAACAGTTATGACTAATTTAACTACTACACTCTTCGTCTCTTACAAATAAGCACACTAAAAATTTTCTAATTTTTTTTTAAAATAATAATTGTAATATTTAAAATTAATTAAATTATATGTTATTCTTATATATAACGGAAAAAATAATAAGACATTAATGTTTTGTTTAAGAAAAGGTACTTTCTTTTTAGTTCAGAATACTCGATAAAGATGGTGATAAAATGGTAATTTGGTGGTTTAAATTAAAGAAGGCTAATTGGTTGGGTTAGCAGTAGTGGTATGAATGTGATGCCATTTTTCCAAGGGAAGTAAAAGCAGTGCGTACAAATAGTCAAGAAGTAGGTGCAGTTCAATAAACACCGTTTAATTGCATCATTAGTGTGAAGCTTAACCACTGATCCCGTAAATCAATTAGCGTAGAGTTATTCTAACTTAATTAGAGATTTTGAGTTCGAGTTCTGAATACGCAGCTGTGTTAAAACTTAGTTGAAACAGTTTTATCGCCCTTGTAGTCCTGCCCGACTTGAATAAAAATTAGTTCCTCCATTGTAATTCTGTCCGGCTCAAAAGGAGATTAAAAAATTAATGTGAATCTCGTTCTGAAGAATCTGAACCCCCTATGTTGGTTTGGGACTTTTCTTCTTTCCGTTTAATTATTTGGACTTTTTCATTTAATTTAGTAGATTTAACTAGTCATATTTTCTGTGTAATGCAGCATAATTTCGTATATTATTTTATAAATTTGAGCAAAATATTTTATTTTATTTGTTTTTTAAAGTTTGTAAATTTAACATTAAATTATTGTTTATTAAAGATTATTAATTTAATATTTTTTATCACCATTTTGTCTAAAATATTCTTCAATTTCTCTAATTAATTATGTTTCATCATTTTCTTTTCAACACCTATTTTATTTAAAGAAGTAAATAAGTCATTTTATACCCTATTTATTAACTTTCTTAATTTGTGTGAAAACTCTAAATTGATAAACATCAAAGAACGAAAGAGTATTTATATACAAAATTAAATAAAAGTATATACAATATTAAAAAAATATAATATTATCTTTATTTTGATATAATTTATCTCATATTACTAAAAATATTTTTGTCTTATCCTTATTTTGATTTAATTTATCTCATACTATATAATATATTTGATTTTATCGTTATAATTAAATTTTTTTGTTTGAATAATAAATTTTTTACGTGTCACTTATATATGCCGCAAAATATTACAAATATACACGTCTACTTCAACTTTCGTATAGATATAGATATAAGATGGTTTGTGCTTGTAAATGAGCCGAGTTTTAGAGTAATCGAGTTCGGTTTGTTTAAAATTTTATAAGTTTGAACTCGAGTCGAGTTTTGTATCGAACTTAAAATTTTGTTCACAAACAATCTTGTTTAAAGTTCGCGAACAAACGAGCATATTCACGAGTTTTCCGAGCTTTACTAAACAAAAATTAAAATACAATTTTATTCTATCTTAAGTTAACAATTAACACTTTTATTAAATATTATTAATATTTTTTAATAAAATTTATTATAATCTATTATATATTTTATTAAAATATAATTTTATTATGAAAATGATTCACTTTTAAATAAATCATATACATATTTGAACTACAAAGAAAATATTAAAGGTACATATTAATATAAAAAAATCAAATATGTGATTAATGTTATTCATGAACGTTAAGCGAGTATGTTCGCGAACTTTCGAGCTGAGTACTACCTTGTTTAGATCCGGTTCGTTTAACTATCTGAGTCTAATATTTTCACGAATAAACTTAATTATAAACAAACCAAACTCAAACGAGTTTTTATCGAATTCAAACTCGAGTAGCTCGCGAGTAGAAGGTTCTTATTTGAGGACTATGAAGTATGATGTACTATCGTAACACTTAATGGTGGGTGCGTGTTCTAGAAGTTTATGGAGGACCGTACACGTATGCTTGATGGGTTAGTGTATCAATCATGATATAGGTCTTGCACCTCTATCTAGACCAGCACCTTATACGAGTGCAGTTGGACCTTCTACTTCAGTACGTCCTCCACCATTTGCTCCTTTTACCTTTGCTCCTCTACCTTCAGTAGTGAGTTCCATCATCCCTTATAGTTCAGACCCTGTTGTTCTAGAGAGACTATCGGCTTTAGAGCGAGAAGTCTCTCGACTCAAGAATATGATGGAGGCAGGTTTTGAGAGCATTTGATCCATTATAGCAAAGTTGACTGACAAAATAGGATGCACTTCTAGTGAAACGGTTGTGACGACTCCGCCGCTTGCTACTTTATTATCGTCAAGCTCACCCTCCTATGTGAACGCATCTTCACACGGCTTGAATGACATCTCACTATCATCATTGTAGACATTTGCATTATATATTTATCGTATTATGACATTTTCACTTTATGCTATGTGTGACATTATATGCTTGACTCTTTGTGCATTGTTGTTACCTCCTTTGATATCTACATACATGGAACCTCCTTTTCTATGATTGTTTCGCTTTATTCTTTCTACGATTTGGCTATCTTCCTCTTGAAAGGGGGAGCATAACTTGAAAATTTAAATGGAAGCCCATAATGACATTTAGATAACTAACAAAAAGGGGGAGTATACAATAAAATTAAAAGTCACAAAATGGGGGAGAACATGCTATATATGAAATTGATTGTCAAAATTTGAATTAAAATTTACAAAAGGTAGAATATAAATGAACTCTAATGAACTTGATGTTATAAATAAAAAGGGAGAAACAATGAAATGTGATATGTGTGAACTTGCTTAATATCTTGTACTCTTTCCATATGTTTGATGAACTAATGTTATTAATGTTAGTGTAAGTCCTAGCCCAATACATTGTTTGCAACCTTTTATTATTAATTAATAAAATTATAAGATATTATTTTATCACTTTATGTATTGCCTTGTGGCATGTGTATGATAAAACTATCCAAGAATGTTGATTAAACACTTGAGGTATCAAGTTAGAAGACCTTGATAATAGAACCTAGAAGTTTTAATATTAACATTCTAAATATCCCTATACATTTATCTCCATAGGAATGAAAATGAATTAAGACTAGTATGAGCTTTGTAGGTGATCATATACTATGGGTCACATATATGAGATATCTAACAAAGTTCATAGGTATAATGTGGGACATTGTATTTGGAGAGCGATCACTATTTGCAATGTCAAATATCTATCCTTAGACTGAAAATCACTATATCTTTTATTGTGATTTTTAGTGTACTTTCACTTGCGCCTAACGTGAGCGTAAAAGATTGACAAGTATGAGTATGATTG
>CANYCX011051295.1:0-10539 GCA_948193385.1 Breynia disticha f. nivosa | reverse complement strand
ACTTCTGATACTTTCATTGTATTTCATCGGTTTTAAAGAATGCATGTATGCCTCGTTTGAATTTGTATGTTTACACATGAATGTTTTATTTATTCCTTTCTATGGATAATGGTTTTAAAAAGAAAAAAAAAATATGGTCCTAAAATCGTATTAAATTGAAAAGGAGATTTAAAGAGTTTGGGGCGTCACATCGGGTATTACATGACTAGGGTCAGAGGAATATCGACTGATTTTATTGTGAGATACAAATCTACAATATTTTAAATAATTATTTAAAAGGAAAATTAATTAATAGTGAAATTTTTAATTATATATAATAATATTTAAATTACTTTCTTGGCATATGCCTGTTGAGTGAAACGAAAGATGGCATCTGGATCAACATCTCTCTAATGTGAAGGTCAACCTATAGGCGCGGTAGTGGAATTGGATGCCTCATGATCATGTCGTGGAGGCCGAGGGCCCGAGTAAGCGGTAGGGCATAGAGGAGTAGAGTCTGGAAAACCTAAATCTGTGCCAGTGATGTCGATGCCAAAATCTTCCTTCGTAAAATCAAGATCTGTATCGATGGGCGCCATCAATAGCACGTAAGACAGCGCCAACAAAAAGTGTGATGGGCCAGGAGATGTGTGAGGGGGAGCTTTCAGTGGCACATAAGACTATGTCGTAGAAAAGTGTGATGGACCGGGAGATATGTGATGTGTGAGGTCAGTTGTCGTCGACGTCGATGGAGCGTGGGAGGGGTGAGAAGAAGCAAGGTCAAAATGCAACCACTGAGGAGGATGAGCGCCTCGTCTACCGTGACTAGAAGCTCTATGATCAGACATATTGAAAATTTTGAAAAATTAATTTTATTTTTTTGTAAATTAATTAATTAATTTAATTATAATTAAAAATCGTACTAAAATTGTAACTATACAATTCTACTTAATAAACAAACACACATTGCAGATAAATAAGTCATTATTCACTAACATTTATGTAATTCACTAAAGAATATTTAAGTCACTAAAACTTATCTAATTCACTAAACATAATCTAATTTATAACCACAACAACTAAATAATTATACAAATGTAATAATAATAAAGACTTTAATGTAATGTAAGAAAAAACTTAATTTACGCCGAAGGTACTGGAATCAAAGAAATCTACGAACTGAAAAGTGAATTTGAGGTAAAAACCGAGGAGAGAGAAAAATTGCATATATATAGTTTGGGCATTTTTTTAGCATCCACATGGACACTAATCAGACAGACGCAACGTCACATGCGCCTTTTTCCAATTATTGTCCTCTTGGACGCTATTTTATTTTTTAAATTTTAAATTTTTTTACAATTTCATTCTTCATATCCTCCTTATCAATTTCTTTCTCTGGAGTTATTGTTGTGCTGCTTGATTCATCTTCGGCATGTTCTGCAAAAAAAATTGTTCCAGTTGGATGAGGTCGAGGTGGAAGATTATTGTAATGCCCTAAAATTTCCATTTAATTAAAATTTTAAATAAAATACGTAAGAAAATGGAGGGAAATTTTTCGCGAATTGTTTAAGTAATAATTCAGTGGAAGGAGATTTGGAGAAGGTAGAAAAATAAATAAGAATCAAGATTAGTTGGACCGAGCAGAAAAGAGGATTTACGAAGGGAATAGGGAACAGAACCCAAAAGGGCATAATTGTCCAAACCACTTAATCTTAAAAACCCTAAGTTCTCCTCTCCCTTCACCAAAGACACATTTCTCCCTCCATCCGCACTCTCCCTCCTTAGTTCAAAACCCTTATTGCTATTTTCTCTCACGAAACCCTAGTACTGTGAAGTTCCGAAAGCAGTCGGTAATCAAATCTCGGTAAGTCTTCCTCCTTTGCTTTTGTAAATCCCGTAATTATTCTTAACCCTAACTTTTCGACAACATAACTCTTTCGTTCTAGCTCCGATTTGAGCAAATGATGGCTCGTTGGAAAGCTTAAGAGGCCTACTACCTTTTCCTAACCATTTTTATTGGTAAATAGTGGTTTAGGTACCCAAAATCGTGATTAAAAGCGGGCCTAGTAAAGTGACGAATTTGATTTATTCGTAACTAGAGTTTCTTCGGTGTTCCGTTACTAGGGTAAGTTTCCTTAGAGCACATTGAGTGTGTTTTAAGGGTTATTTTGTTTGGGTGTTATATGGAAAAGAAGATTGGAACAAGAGTAGGAAAATGGATAGTGTTTGGAAGAGAAAAATGTGAAGTTAGGATGTGTGTAATAGGTTGGGAAGTGAAGATCATTAAATGCTATCTAAATGAATTGTGGAGGACATTAATGGTGGTTCGTGAGAAGGAAATTTAATGTGGTAGTTAGGTGATTGGTTAGTAAATAGATTAATAGATGTAAGAGGAAGGGGAAGGAAGAATACGTAAACCTAATGTAATAAATGCACATGTTAGACAATATCATGCATTTTCCATAAGTATATGAGCATAGAGTTGGCATGAATTCATAACTTCTCTAATAGGAAATCCAAATCACGATGAGGGAGGTTCCCAACCGAGCCGTTAGGCGTTTCTTACAAGGTAAGTAACACGAGCGCAACTTCCCTACTCTGTATGTTTTCTTGAGTGAGAATGTGTTATCTATGTATGTTGCTTGTATGAATGGGATTTAGGATGAATGATTATGGAAGCATATTTGATTCAATGTGATAGATTGATTATTATGTTATTTGTTGAGAGTGATTGAAATGCATGTTGAAATATGATAATGAGTGTGCTTATGTTGTTGGTTAGGCTAATGACTGTGTTGAGATTCTTGATGGTTAATTGTTGAACTACATTTAATCATAAGTCATGGCATGAGTGGATTATTGTGAAAGACTTGGGTTGCATAAACCATATCATTCATGCATTGGGGCTCATGTAGAGCGAATTACATAAAATGAAAGAGCTCTTAGTGAGCACAATGAGGGAGTGGTTATGGGAACTTAGTGCGCAATTTACGGGCGTTTAGTGCCCAACAGAACGAATAGTATATAACCGATGCCACACCGAGGCATAGTGGTAAAATTCTCAAGATTCCTTGGCGTATACGAGTGTGCCAACATTTATGGGCACTCAGTGTGCAAATTATAGGTGCTTAGTGTGCAATATGGATCCATTTTTATAACCACATACTCCCGACCAATAAGGCCCATTTGCAAACATCAGTATTAAGGCCAAGTGAGGGCATAAAAGTCAAACTATAAGTGAAACTATAATTGGGATCAGGGTTGATCATGTTAGTGGCATGCTTTTCCATTCATATTATTGTTACATAGGTGCGCATGGTCACATCTGAATTGATAAATTTGATTATTGGATATGTGCAATGGTTTGGGAATGAGATTGGTTCTATGGTTGTGGTATGTTTTGATTGATAATTGTTAATGATGATGGAGAGTGATTGTTCATGCTATTTTTTGTGTAGGGAAATTTGATTATGTATATATGATGTATGGTTGAATTCTAAGTGAAAATATGGTATGAAATTGTGGGATTATATTGATTGAAACTTGCTTGTAGATTGTGGTTTGAAAGTGGGATGCTTGGGAACAAAAACTTGGCTAAGTATGGTGACAGAACACTAGTCACAAAAGTGACTGACCCTAATCATGATCATGACTAGCATTCTGATCACAATTGGTGAGGGTTTGCACCAGTCATGAATGTGACCGATCCCAGTCACGATCGTGACTGGCCTACTGGCCAAGGTTGGCTAGGGTTTGGCTAAGGTTTTCATCAGCCACGAACGTGATTGACACCAGTTGCGATCTTGACTGGTCTTTTTGGCCAAACTTGATTGTTGTTTGATGAGTTCAGAAGGTGAACCACATTCGTGGTTATCTCAATCACGTTTGTGATTCATCCCTGAGGCAAGCCCCTCATCAACTGAATGACAACCACGATCGTGACTCATGTAAGTCACGTTCATGACTGCCAATCTAAACCATTTCTTGGTGTAAAATTAGTCACGATCGTGACAACCCATCTGTCCAAAACATAGTTGACTGATTTGAGTCTAAATGTGTCCAAGAGTGTTCATTTATGTTCATAGGCCATAATTTGATTATGTGATTGAGATGGAATGGATATGTTAAATGATTCTTTTGTATGAAATGGTTGAAATGTATGTGGGATGATATTGGTTAATTAATGATGGAAATGTGAAATGTATTAAGTGAATTACATCATTCTATCAATAAGTGAATGTATGTATGAATGCTAAATGTTTAGGGACGTTGTCCATTTTGGTAAGTGTTACTTATGGGGTTTCACAACTCACACGTTTATGCCTGCCATATTGGCAGGGACTTGAGGTGATTTTTGGACGAGAAGGTGTAGACTCTTTTGCTTGTTTCCGACTCGTACTTGAGGATAGAAGAACCAAGGTGGTCGGTGCACTAGGATTTGATGTTATTACATATCATACAAGTCTTTGTATTGAATATTTGATAGTGCATACATGTATTTTGGTGGGGTTATAGTTGAAATAAGATCACTTAGGTTTCTTTTCTTTTATAACCATAACTATTTTGTACACCTTGAACATTTTTTGGATATTCCCTTCTCAAACATTGTATAGTTTTGTTTAAAAGTAATGGAATGTAAATTTTACAAAATTGTATTTTCGAATTGTCATTTTTCCAACTCATGATTTCCAAGTTCAAGTACCACTTGACGGGATAAGATAATAAATACACGAACGAAAGTGGTTGTCGAATTTAGGGGTCACAATTATCAACATCGTTATGATCATTAAAAACGTGAGGCGTTCCTATTTCTTGTTGGAAGGCTTTATGAATGACGATTCATCAATTGTTGCTGTCATTATCTTTGTCAACGAACGAAACACATGACTTAACCTTACATACTGTCATCCAGTCGAAATCAACACGTTTGACTCTTTGGTATTCGAGAAATTATACTTGTGTTGCTTGGTGTGAAAAAATGCATCGGTCTTTAGTTAACATATTTTATGTTTGTTGACATCAACAGACTTACTCTGTGAATGTATGCGGGTTCCTCCACGGTGAGTAATATCAAACCATGTGCAGTTGAAGATAATTACGTGCTTCAATGTTGGCAAAACATATTAAGCTCAATTATTTCATCCAATATGGCATAGTAATATTCCTTATCAATTCCAAAAGTCTTTTTCAAAACACATATGCCACTACAGTCTGTCGCTCTTGTTGCTGAATGTGTTTTGATATGAAATCAATATCCATTAACCATGTAGGAAGGAAATGTGTTCACAATCCGAACAGGTCCTCGTGATAATGCATCAATGTGGACTTGTGATGGTAGGAGCAGATCCTCTTGCATAATATATGCTCTACATATGGAACCTTCAACACTAGCTTTATTACCAATAATATCCTTCAACCTGTGTAGGAACCTAAAAATACGTACAAGTTTTATAAAAATTAAACTACATATAAACAATATAACTATATACATGATCAACAAAATGAACATACCTCTCAAACGGATACATCCATCTATATTAGACAGGGTCGCACAAACCTGCTTCCATCGATAAATGAATTGGCAAATGCTCCATCGAATGAAACAAACTGTGTGGAAATATTCTCTCAAGCTTGCATAATATAATTGGTATTTCCACATGTGAACATCTTACTCTTCCAACATTTAACTCATAACACTTAAGATTCTTAAAGAATGCACTCAACTATGCAATCGGCTCGCAGTATTTGTTATCAAGAAATGCACGAAAAGCAAAAGTCATTAATCTTTGCATGAATACATGACAAACGTGATTTTTCATTCTAAAAATCCTTAGCTTTTGCAAATCTATGCAGTAGCTCAAATTGCAAGCATAATTATCAGGAAATTTCACTGATCTAATCTAATCAAACAACAATCTTTTCTCATCCCAATTTAGTGAATATCTCATCTTCTTGTATTTTGTGCCTGTTTTGTCTAGCTCTAGCTTAGGCCTTATGCAGAACCCACGTATATCTAATATAGCCTTTAGATTATCTTTTGATTTTTCTGGAACATCAACAACTGTGTGAAAAATATTGTCAAAAATATTTTACTGAATGTGCATGACTCGAGATTATATCTAATCGAAAAGCCTTCCAGTATGGAAGGTCCTAAAAAATACATTTCTTTTTCCTTTTTGAGTCTTTGTGCACTCGTGCATTGTGATCCTTTGCGCCATCATCGATTATTTTAATCAACCTCATGCTTTCGATTTGTCGTAACACTTCGTGGCCATTACAAATATGTGATGCAATTTTTGTTAGTGCTCTTTCCCTTTTTGAAATTAATTTCTGTTATTCCTAAATCGATGTTCTAGTGGATAAATTTTTTATGACAATCAAACCAACACATTTTTCTACCATTTTAAGGTAAAATACATTAGTAAACTCCATACAATGTCGGTAAGCGTATTTTTCCAAAGTGCTCAATCCTACAAATTTATATATAATTAATGAAAGCACATATAATTAAATAATATATATATATATATATATATATATATATATATATATATATATATATATATATATGAATACGTACCAGGCAACATAGAATATGCATGAAAGTCATTAATAGTCCATATCACAGCTGCACCCATAACAAAATTATGTTCTCGCCAAATATCATGTATAATGGGCCCATTATACCATAGGCTCTTCACCTCTGCTATCAATAGTTGCAAGAACACATCTAATCGTTGCTTCAAACTCCTTGGACCTGGTATGAGGACAATTAGAAATATAACCTCATCTCGCATACACATCGACAGAAGTAAGTTATACGTTGTCAAGACCACCGACCAACATGAGTACTACTGGCAAGAAGCTCCAAATAGATTAAAACTGTCTATGCACAAGCCCAACATAACCTTTTGAGAATCTTTTGTACGTGCCTTGTATGTCATCGCATATGACTAGCAGTGTAACGTCGTAAAAATTCAATAATAATAATATTTTGGAATAAAAACATAAAAACGTACATAAAATTTTTTGCAAATTATTTTAATTAATAATTCGGTGGATGAGTAAGAATTTGAGTGAATTAAAAATCGGTCGTAGTTAAGTCGATCAAGAAAGAAAACGAGAGAATAATAGATTAGAGCGATCGGGGGTAAAATCGTCAAAAATCGAAATCATATATATATATATCTTTGTTCCTCTCTCTCTTCTCACTCTCCTAACTCACCTTCTCTCTCTCCTCACTCAAGTTTCTTCTTCAAAAATCCCGTTTCCTTAGTCGAAAACCCTAACTAATCTCGAACCTCATCAAATCTTGGTGTTTGGGAGTCCTAGAATCCGTTGGAAATCCTAATGTGGTAAGATTTCTCGTGATGAATCTTTAAATCCCGTTTTTGAATTGTACCTAACTTTCCGATTGAATATTTCTTCCATTTAAGCTCCGATTTGAGTGAAATATGGCTCATTGGAAAGCTTAATGTATGTACTATCCATTAGTAACCATTTTTGGTGTTAATTCATTGTCTAGGTACCTAAAATCGGTGTTTAAAGTCGGATAGGTCAAAGTAACGAGTTTGGGTTTCTTAACCCTAAGTTTGTTTCGAAGTATCGTTGCTTAGATAAGTTTCTTCGGGCTCTAGTGAGGTTATATTAATGGTCAATTTAATTGGGTCTTAAGTAGGGTGTGAGTATGGATTAATGATAGAAAAATGTTTAGGGTTTCGGGAAGGAAATCGGAGAATTAAAGTGTGGATGTGGTATCAGAAAGTGGGAAGTATAAAAATGTACTTAACTAAACCTATAGGGAACATTAAAGATGGTCGGTAAGAAATAAAGAATAAGTAAGTGAAGATGGTTGGTGAACTTATTAATGAAAAGGGAAATAAAGTAAAGGGAATAAGTCATTTAGCATAGGAAAGTACTTAATTATCGTTTAGCATACTTATATGCTTATATGTGATTGGTGTATGTTTTAATGGTTAATAGGAGGATCGAATCAAGGCGAGGGTAGTTCTCAGCCTGGACGTTAGACGAGTCTTGCGAGGTAAGTAACACCAATGCAACCATCCTTGTGTGTAAATTGTGTGGATAACTGTTTGATATAATTAATGAGTATGACAATGAATGATATGTGTTATATGTTGTGATCTATTGCTTTATGGTATGTGTTTTGACTGATTTGTGTTGATCGTATGTAGTGGCATTATTGTGGTAAATAATATGGTGTATGTTGTGCTTATATGTTATGTTTTGGAAGAAAGTGATGGTTTGTATTTGGGTGATTGTTTATGAAACCCAGAGTGAGAATATATGATCAATCATGTATGAGTGTTGTTTTGAATGTCAAAGATTGGTATGTTTACAGAATTGATGGTGTTGTTGACATATAGTGTACATGAAATTCATACACATAGGTTCTTAGTGAACATGTGTCATTAAATTTGTGTGAATTAAAGAATTGACGAGGGAGTGTTAAGAACAGTTGGTGCTTAGTGCATACTGTTAAAGATATTCGGTGCTTAGTGCATAATGTCTTAGTGCTTTACGCACAATATTACGGGTAGTATATAAAACATGCTACACCGGGCACAATGGATAATATTCGATATACAGACGTGTATACGAATGTGTCAGGCCAAAACAGGGTGAAAAAAGGCCAAAATAAGGCAAATTCAGGATATCCAATTTATATAACCAAACTCCCGGCCGAAAGGCCCGTTTACAAACGTCATTAAATGGCCAAAACAGGGCATAATTTAAAGTTTAAGTGAAAGTGTAAATGATCATATAAGTTTGCATTTTGGATTGCATGATCATAACATGATGTTGTTAAACATATGGATATATGATCTTGAATGGATAGATGGATGTTTGATTTGGATTGATTTTTGAGTTGAATTTTGAGAATATTGTATGATATGTGAAATTGAAGTTGTGTTGATTGGAAATTGTTTATAAAGAATGATGAGACATGATTATGTTGTTGTTGAGAATGTGATTATGATTATTTTGAGAAGTGTTGTTGAAATTATAGTATGTTTTGAAGGAATGAATTGAGAAGACATTGTATTAGGTTGTGTGGAGCAAAATGTGTGAAATTTGGTATGAATGAAGTGTTTTGAATTTTGTTTTTGCCAGGATAACAGCATGCTACGCGGTGTGGCTGCAAGGTATGCGGTGTGGTCTCAGAGTATGCGCGGTCGCTCTGATCACGCGTGGTCGGATCACGCGTAGTCTGAGCCGACCACGCGTTTGTTTGTACCCGCTCTACGCGCGGTGGAGGCGAGAACGCGTAGTTCCTGGCCACCATGCGTAGTATTGGTTGACCACGCGTGGAGTGCTATTTTATGCTAATTTTGGTGAAAATGCATGTCTTAGGTATATGATTAAGTGTTATCTTGTGAATTCTGAGATTGTGATCATATTTGTTGCCATGAATATGTTTAGAATTTGAATTAATATAAGTATGTGATTTAATAAAAATTGTGGATGGTTGTCCATTTCGGTAAGTGTTGCTTACTGGGTCTCGCGACACACTGCGTATTATGCTTGCTGTGTGGGCAGGGATCCGAGGATTTTCTTTTGGATCAGAAGTATATAGCTTTTGGACGATTCCGACTCAGACTTCGGACAAAAAGGATTTAGGCGGGCGACGCACTGAAGTTTTCTCTCTCCTGTCTTTTAAACTTGATTTTGGAAATTGTATTGTTCTATCCATTTTGTTGGGTTATATTTGAAATGGAATTCATCTGGTTTCTTCACCTGTATAACCCTAAACAGGATTTGTAAAATTTTGTAAAAACTCATGTTTATAAATGAAGGATGAATGTATGTTATTTCAAATGAATGGATGAATGTTGTTATTTGGAATTTGGTAAACTCTACACTAAACTTATGATGTCCCGGATTTAGGTATCACCTTTGAGAAATTTACATATAACCTCGGGTGATAGTTAAATTTTGGATGTCACAAATTTTGGTATCAGAGCCTAGGTTTTTGTAAAATCCTCGGTTCCTAAAATATGATTTTGGCAAATTGATTTTCAAATGTTATTTTAAGGGCATGCATGCTGATTTTGAAAATATACATTATCCTTCATGATTTTTTTAAATTGAATTTTTTATTTGTTTTTCTGATTTTTATTTTCAACTTGATTTAGAAATGGAAGAAGGACAGGGAGAAAATGAACACACTGCCGCTGATTCTTACGAGTCAGTTCAAGGAAACACGAATGCTCCTCGAGCTAGTGAGCATGAGCCTTCCAATCCTCAGGCACAAGCACAAAATCAACCTCCAGCTATTCAACAACTCCTAGATCTCATAGGAGTGACTGTGAGGGAGCAGATACCTCGAGCTCAAAGGTTGGAGATCGATCAAATTCATATTTGAAGTATTGTGCTACAATCATCGTTAGATTTTTGATTCTCCCACATAAAGAGTGAAATGGAAATTTACCATATATAAAGGAAATGAGAGCAGAGATAGAGATTTTTCTAATGTTTTCACCCCTCAAGCAATGCACTTGAGCACTTTATTCACTTTCTCTTACTTTACAAGTAAGA
>CANYCX011051193.1:0-11663 GCA_948193385.1 Breynia disticha f. nivosa | reverse complement strand
AAATGCTTAATTTATTATGGAGGGCCAGCTCTAATGTTTTGCCAACAAAATTAAGATTACATGACAAAAGTGTAATAGATAATGCCTCATGCCCAGTTTGCAATGGAGGAGATGAGACTATCATCCATGCCTTAATCACCTGGCCATTGGCTAATGAAGTTTGGGGTAGGTAAGGATTACAGGTATCACTTAATACAGAGGTATCTTTTTTGGAGTGGTTCCAGGATTCACTAAAGACTGTTGATAGAAGCAGTTGGGGGGAATTGGCAGCTTTGTGTTGGGGCATATGGCGCAATAGAAATGCTGTTGCCTGGGATGGAAAGCGTGAAGGAGCAAGGAAGATTATTTTAACAAGTTGGCAAATTCATCATAGTTGGTTACATGCTCTAGCTGGACAGGGATCTACTGTGGAAAATCATAGCAATTGCACCGTTTCCAACCAATGGAGGAAACCTGCAGCCGGATGGATTTCTGTTACCGTGGATGCGGCTGTATTCGACACTTCTAGTGGCATTTCAATGGTCAGGCGTGATGATACGGGATGCTTCATAGGAGCCAAAGTTGTTAATGTTCCCCACATGAAGGACCCTTCAACCCTTGAAGTCTTGGCAATAAGAGAGGCATTAACGTGGATCAAGGGTCGTAGGATGCAGAGGGTGACTATAGAATCAGACTGCCAGGCTGCTGTTCATGCGATTAATGACTCTGCTTTTATTGACTCTTATTTTGGACTCCAAGTATTAGATTGTCGAATTCTATTGTCAACTCTGTCAAATGTTAGAGTTGTTTTCATAGGTCGTTCTACAAATACCACTGCACATAATTTGGCTCGTGCAGTTGGCTATAAGTCAGGATGCCATATTTGGGGAATGACTCCCCAAGTTGTATCCATGCCTCTTTGGCTAGAGATTTAATGGAGTAATATCTTTATTTGTGTCAAAAAAAAACTGAGCTGTCTTGAATTTTTAGACTTCCTAATCAAGAAAAAAGAGGCCAAGTACCAGACAATAATTAAATTTAATTAGCTTTAACAATCTGGAATAGTAGCTGTAAAACAAATTGATTACACACATTTCAGTGTTGTTTTAAATATAAATAGCTATAAATATATGTTCCAAAGCTAAAACTGGTTCCTCTGACAATTCAATAAACTATTTGGTGTCTTGATTATGGATTACAATCAAACTATAATCAATAAAATATTTTATCTTTTTATATTTTTAAATTATTAAATAATATAATTAAAGTATTTAAGCGGATTCATGTATGTACAAGTAATTTTAATAAGGTTAGAGAAGCATATATGTGACGTATAAATGAGTTTGGAGCAGTTACGAGTAGTAATTTCACTAATAATTTTATAGATATCAATCCGATTATATCCTATTTTTTTATGAAGACAATTTTTCTTTGTTTCAATTCTTCATAATTTATGAAATTATTTTTATTTTATTGGTCTTCATTGCAGACAATTTTATTTTATTTTTTTAATAAGAATAAGAATATCGCCAAGGGCTTGACTATCAAAATAGTGATTTGGTAAAAAAAAAACATTTAACAAACTCCTTTTCATATGGTGATTGGTCTACCGTTTTACTGTAGAAATTAAAAAAACTCAATTATGAAGTAGTAAAAATACTGTGTTTTCATTAATTTCTATTGAAATGATAAAATTTATTCCCTCTGTTTTTAAATAAATATTTTTTAACTAAAAATTTTATTTCAAAATAAGTGTATTTTTTAAAATTTAGCACATTTTTTTTAAATTATATCTCTTTAAATTTCATTCTCATTCTCTAAAAACTAAAGAAATCACATTTTTCCAAAATTAAAATTAAAAAAAACTCTTTAGTATTAAATATTTTTTAATAATACAACAACAAATACATTAAAATACTAATTTTAAATAGGGGTAAAATAGACTTTTTTTCACTTATTAAAGTCATTTTTTAATCTATATTCATTGCTAAACGAACACTAATTTAAAAACAGCGAGAGTAATTAAGATGATTTTGATTGATTTATTTATTTATTCTATTAAAACTTTAGAGAGAAAAGGAGAACCAAAATTATGAAATCCGATTGCAATGTTGAAAAGTGGTCAACTCATATATGGCCCTTTAACATTAAACTGTTGGTTGGTAAACAAAGATAAGATTTTATTATGACTCTTAGTTCTCATCATTGTAATTACTAACACTACTCAAATAAAGTAATTAATCCAAAACTATATAAAATGAAAATAAGACTTCGGTTGTTTGGAAAATTTTATTTTTTTAAAAAATATTTTTTTAATATTTGATAACAACAAAAAATAAGTTAATAAAATTATAAATTAAAAAATTAATAAAAATAATTATTATTTTTAATCTATTTTAAAGAGCATATTTTCCTCTCTAAATATAGAATTATATTTTTTTAATATATTATTAAATATTTGATTGTGAAATACTAAAATATATAGTTTTAAAAAATAAGGTTTAAAAATTTAATTTCTACAAAAATATTTTTAAAAAAAAATTATTTTTCATCCAACAAACGAAGCATAAATTGAATACTAATCCTTTTTCTTCCTTTATCAATAATAAAACAATTTTCAAAAAACCCACATAACATTTTTAATATATTAACGTTTATTCTCCTCTCAATTCAATTTGTATTCCTAGTAATGAATATTATTTTAAATTATTTATTTATTTCTTGATTTTATTTTTATCTAATTTTTAATATTTTTATTTAATTAGTTGGAAAAATCTCTTTTGCTTATAAATTGATTGATGGAAGTAGTTAAAAGGAATTTGTTAAGATTAGTGGTCTGGTCAGCATTTGCTGCTTTGTCATATATGCAAAAGATTAATTCTGACGTATTCGATTGGAAAAAAAAAACATAATTATATTTTGTTGGTTTTTTTTAATATATGGTTTAGTTATGGGTTGAAAATGCACGAGTTTTATTCTTTAATCAGTGATTTGGAGTTGAAAAGTCCTTAATTGCATCCTATCAATTCTTAATTATACCATTTTCAACCAAAATCTAGTGCCAATTTTTTTAATCTTGTTTTTTGTTTAATATGTGGTTTTAAACACTTATTTAAAGCAATATATTTGTCAAAAAAAAAACATCAAAAATTTTATCTTAATATGAGAATTATATAAAATGCGATTATATATTTAAGGTTTAATTACGATGATAATTGGAGCTAGTTGGAGTAATTGTTAAATGTATAAATTATCAAATAATATAATTTTGAAAAAAAATGTAGTAACATATAAAATATTGGTTTAAAAAAAAATAATGAAAATACAATAATAAAATATTCATACTACTTAAATTAGTGTAATTCAAAAGAAATGATTAATCTAATTTTAAGATAAATGAACATGTGATGGTAGTTAGGCTGCCATTAGAGCTAACTCCTCAACTAAACATATGGAATTTTTTTTTCCCTCTAATGATGCATGCAACCAATTGGATAATATTTTTATATATTTTTTTCAAACGAGCTTATTGGTAATTAAAAAAAATTAGTATATAATTAAATTTAGAGAAGAAAAATGATTTAAAACATGTGTTTTTTTGATAGTGACATCATAATTTGGCAGGGTATGTATGTGCATGGATGGTTCTCATTGACGATAATAGTCCATGGAAATTATATACAGATCGAACGTATTGACTGGAATAAACTTATTTTTTTCCACAAAGAAAATATATAATTGCGGCTTGAAATAAGAGACAATTATGTAAAGCATTCAATTTTTAGTTTTATTTCGTGAAAATGTTCACTATTATATTTATTTATATTTATTTGACTATTATTATGCTCTCTCTTTTTTTTTTAAATATTATTAATTAATATATATGTGAAAAATATTATCACCAAACGCGTATATTAACTAGTGTGGGGTTGTTCTAGCTTAACTAGAGATCTCGAGTTCGAGTCTGGATACGCAGCTGCGTTAAAACTAACCAAAAAAATATGTGAAAATATTATATGAGATAGAGAAAATACAAAATTAGTGCGATGAATATTTTTGCATATTTAAACTAAAATTAAACATATTTACCCAAAAAATGGTATTCATGCATATGAACATAAATAAATATGATAGTGTGTATTTTCACACTTGAAAAAAAAACTAAACATCTGCATAATTTCCCATTAAAACAGGGACGAAATTAGGGATGGGAGCGAGGAGTCGGCCGCTCCTTATTATTCATTTTTTTATCGTGTATTTTTTTATAATTTTGCTTTTCCTTATTATATTTTTTATAGTCCCGCTCCCTTTGTCTTATATTTTCATATCCAAATTTTTACTTATCTATTTTCGTCCCTCCTTAAGACTATTTCTAATTTCGTCACCACGTGTACAATGTAAGTCATTCGAGTTTTTATGGTTTTCGGTCATTTTACTAATAATGTGTATGGTAAATTCTTATTTGAATATTCTTTGTTAGGATCCTATGTATATTTTACATCTTATATTTGTGTTAAATTCTTATTTGATCAGAGAAATAACCATATTAAATGCACTGTTAATGTGTTTTTATAAGTAATTTCATAAAATTATTTTATATAACCGTTGACCAAATTTTGTAGCATATTTCTCAAGAAATTTATTAATTATTATATATCTTATTTCATAACTTTATAATAAAACTTAATTGCATGTCCAAGGTTGAGTTTCGACAGTTCAGTTTTTCCCTAGAAACATAAAATAAAAATAATACTTGCCAAGTAGTTAAAAACGCATATCATTTAGCTTACAAAAAGAATTATCAAAACAAGTAACTTCATGAAAATTTTCCAAGCATTCGAACTACTGCAAAACTGAACATGTTCATCCAATAGTGATAGTTCCAATGCATTCTATTACTACCTGTTAGACAGGATGGCCTCCGTGATTCAAGTAATTCATCTCTGTATCTACGAGACGATTGCGCCGGCCGCATGCTTAATCATCAGAATTATCCTCAGCCATGGCTGTTTAGAATCATGCTGATAAAAGAAAACCAACATTTATATTGCACATTTTTGTTCTTACCACTTGTGTTCATCAGAGGTAGCAAAATAGGAGGTAGGAATAAATGAAATGATATCAATCAGAAGGGGAAAAAATGAAACTAGAGAAACCAAAATGATGATATTACGGCCAAAACTTTCCCAGGATGATTCCGGTTGGCACCTTCTAATTAACCAGGTGGAGGCTGTGTTAGCTCTATGTACATAGTTTCCGCGTCGTTACTTTCGAGAATCGTCGTTTAAAAAGCTTTCGTATTTAGTTCCGTTGAGCGCCTTTCGGACATCATCCCAATTCTCGACGTGATTAGATAAGGACCCTTTGTGTATTCTCACTTGACGGCTCTTAAGATCTCTCTGAGGCACCTTAAGAAAATCCTGAACTTCTCGTAATTTCTGCGAGCAATAAGAAGCAGATCAACTTGAAGTTTTCAAATTTTGAGACATCGGTAACCCACATCATTCAACAAGTTAATGGCGTACCGTATGATTCTTCACTACATCTTCGTAGTATAGAATTATATGCCTGGTACTCTTGAAGTACTCCAAAGCTTTGGTGGTTGTATCTTCAACTTGCTTCAGGTTTGATATCAGCAACGTTGTATTGATGACAGGCTTGTATTTTGCCAAAATCTCTGCCTGAAATGGTTAAAAACAGGAAGTCACTGATTGAATATGGAAAAAGGGAGATGATGAGAACCCGGTGAGAGAGAATGATCGAACCTCATGAGGTGAATGAACATGAGACTTGTGAGTTCCATTTAGCATCTTTACGTTTCGATCATATGAATTTGCGAGTACAGAAATCATCCTGCGCAAAAGATTTCTTCTGAACAGAAAGATAGCTGAAACACCCCTGGTTTTAAAGTACTCTACTATTTCCTTGTGATGTAGCATCACACCCTGCAACATTAAGATAATCGAAATTAGCACCAAGTACTTCGGGTTCGCTATGTTTCAGCACTGGAATATGCAAGTGCTCCTTTCTACATATAGAAGCAATCCAAATTTTTACAATAAAAAAACTCAAAATAATTCTATAACCAAATATCTGAATTCCTTTATCTTCGATAGACAATAATGCAATCAAGAGACATAGCCAGTAACAAATCGAAGTAACGGGTATAACAACCTAGATGCTTGCATCAAGAGTCTTAACATTCTAAATCAAATGAGAAACTTCAACTGCCATATCTAAAAGAAGCCCCATTTAAAGGTTTATAGCATGGTTGAGCAACAATTAATCTACGCTAAATGCCAAGTATATCATCTCTGTCATCACCATATGTAGGGATGAATCGCGTTTCAATTATGAAAATCCTGACAATAGGTGACTTAAAACATCAGCATCATTGCAATATAACTAGGAAGTGCAAACTGATATGTTAGAACCAAACTTTCACTCTAGTATTCTAGCTGATCTATTTGCCTAATCTTTTAGCCGAAAATGCATTTTGTGAAGATTTTATTTTTACACTTGTCAAACATAGATAATGGATAAACGGCACATTGTTCACCAGTAAATTCACCCAAACATCTGCAAGAACACTTCATATTATTATCTCCGTACTGGTAAAACAGGACACCTGTTATTATCCTCTTATCATAATCTATTAGGCTCAGATCCTAAAAACAAAGAATCAGTAATCAGTTTGATTCAAAATAAGAAGCTAATCTAACTCAACGGCCAGCTTGAAATTCAATTTTGCATTCAAGGCTATCTCAAGTTTGAGAAAATCGAACTCATGTGCCTAAGCTATACTATTTTCAGAAGTCCTTATCAGAAAAAACACCATTCTCTTTTTAAAGACCCACAATTCATCGACATGATAAAAAAAAAATCACATACCAATAGGGATTCTATTTATTAATTTAACAAAGATGCTTTAGAACTTCTAAGCCATTGTGTATGCAGGCCCAGCAATGAAAAATTCTTAATCACACAAACCATGACGTATTCACAATGAAGTAGCTATCAAAACTATTGTACATCACCTGATTAAGCATCCACTTTAGCCCAACTGCAGCTGTACACTCATTCTTGGAAGCACTACTTATCCAATCCAGGTTATAAATTTTGTCCAAAGTCTCTGTAATGGTTGACATGTTACTTCTTCTAACTTTGACAGAAAAAATCTCCCCATTTGAGCTTATGTTAGTATGGTTATTTAACAATGTTTCAAACCATCCACTTCCAGATCTCTGCATTGAAAAAATGGCAAAAAACCGCACAGGATTGCATGCACATGCGGCCCTGCAAAGAACCAGGAATCACATCATCATAGCTCACATAAAATAGAACTCAGACAACATTATGTCTAAATCAACAGGAAGTATTCCAATTGTTACCTGCTATAAGATTCGGGTTTCGGGTAATGTACATATGGAATTTCCCAGGGTTCAATATTGGGTTCAGGGCACGACTTTTCAATTACTTGAAAACTCAAAAATGTAGGAGAAGTCCCCATACTGATTTGCCTAAGACAAATAGAGAAAATATAAACTCCACAAACCATTACAAACATCAAAACAACCATCCTCAACACCAGTGGAGACTTCTTAGGAACCTTCAAGAATAAACCTTCCTGTAATTAATCATATCCCACATGTCAAATCACAAAAATTGAAGATTTCATTGCAGAGTGAGCTAGAAAAAGGCTAGTGTTAATAAGATAAACTCCTCAACCTACATGAAATAATATTAAAACAACAACTCAATCAGAACATTAAAATGACTTTTAATAATCTGGGTTTGCTTGATTATGAATGCACACACAAAAGAAGGCCCGGGAATCCAGGAATACAGAATAATGAGGCAAATAAAAACGAACCCAGATCAGATAAACCGTAAAGATTACATCTTTACAACAAAAACATAAAAAAACATACAAATGAAAAATACCCATTTTATATAAGAACTCAAAACAAATAAAAAATACAGACCTTGGGGAAATAATAGAGAACATCTGCCATTTTTGTTTTGCCTTTTCAGCTTTGTGAGAGCTCAAAACGGAAAGCAAAGAAAAGACATTGGAAACTCTGTATTATTCACTGTCAAAGCTCAGATTCTTTTTCTTTTCTTGTTTTTTGATTTAGCCCATTATTGCTTCTATTATCACTAATTCGAATAAAAGATTAAAACTTTACAAGAAAAGAAAGAAAAAGGGAGATGGTTTTTTTCCCGTGAAAAGCTAAATTATTGCTTGCCAGTGATTTTTAGACCGTTGCATAAGCCCATCTCCCTCTGATTGTTTTTTCATCCGGTGTTGCAGAATTAGGAAGAGATTTAGAGGTGAACGAACTGTCGTTCTTGTGATTGGAAAGGAGATTATGAATTTAATTTATTGGATAAATGGAGGTTGTTTGTTTGGAAATTGAGAAGTAAAAATTAAATATTCGTTGTGATTTGAGCGAGATTTTTGTGGATTGGATATTTTGACTTGTGTTTTACGGATTTAATATTTTCTTGAAAGGTTAGTTGATAATTTCTATCTTCTTTAAATTTAAATTTTTCAACAAATTAAGAAAATTAATACATAAAATATGAAATGATTATTTATCTTTTTAAATAAGGTAAAAGTTGAAAAAAATGATGCAAAAAAATTAATTGAAATAATTAAAGGTATTTTAAATAAAATATTGATAAAATGTTAACTTAACAATCTGTAAAGAACAAAAATTTTAATGTTAAATTAACAAATTTAAAAAAAAAAGAATGAATACTAAATAAGTATGAATTGTGTGCATGATAAAAAAAAAGTACTAATTGTGTGTCGTGAAATTGTTTAAAGAAGTTTAATTGTAAAAGTAACTATGTGAGATTATATATTGTGAAAATAATCAAGTTTAAGTTCACATATTTTAATATTTGTTATAAATGTGAAAGTATTTGCACATATAAATGTCAAACTACTTATAAATGTGAATGCATGTAAACTCAAATCTAGTTATTTTTGTTATTTATAAATTTATTTATAAATATGAACGCATGTAAATTTATAAATTAAACTATTTTTCCATATAGAATAAGTTGGTTATTTTTATAACTTTTCTACTCAAATTTAATTAAGCCAAAACAATGTTGATGTTATGATAATATTAAGATTTGGATGTCCAACTTTATCTCTATCTCTATTGTAGTTTTATCTCTATCTCTATAGAATAGTTATCTCTTAAAAATTCTTATCTCTATGTAATTCCTCTACTATAAATAGAAGTCATACTCAATAAAATGAACACAACTGTTATTCTCTCCACATTATTTACGAAATTTTTTCTGTAAATTCCTTCTTCCCACTTTTACTTTGTTTAATTTCATTATTGCATGAATCATTTAGTTTTCCTTTTAATCTACACTAACCTGTTCATGCATCTTTTGTAAGAATTTTAGAGGTAACAATTTTTTTAGAAGAATCAATATTTATTTGATTATTTTTAATTCTTGAAGAATTTATAATGATTCTAGAAGAATCAAAATTTATTTGATTAATTTAAATTCCTGAAGAATTGATAATTATTTTAGAAGAACTAATATTTGTCTTATTAATTTCAACTCCTGAAGAATTGATAATGATTCTAGAAGAACTAATGTTTATTCAAGTTCTCGGAGAACTATATGCATATATTTTGCAATTCTTGAAGAATTGACAATAGTTATAGAAGAACCAATATTAACTCAGGTTCCTGTAGAACTATATGTTTTACTTGTTTCTTTTAGTTCTTGAAGAACTAAATACTCTAACAAATTTGGTATCATTATATTAAAGTTCCTGAAGAACTATTATTTTTTTAGTATTAATTACTATTCTTTGTTTTTTTTGAAGATACCATGAATTTCAATCAATCATTAGCAACAAATAATGATGAAGATTTGTGTTTATGGGATTGTGCAACTACACATACTATACTAAAAGATCAAAAATATTTCTCTCAACTCAAAATGAGAGGAGTTTATGTGCATACAATATCTAGTAGTACAAAAATAATTGAAGGCTCCAGAAGAGCTAATATATTATTACCTGGAGGAACACAATTTTTTATTCAAAGTGCCTTGTTCTCTCCAAAATCACGTTGAGACAACGAATAAGGGAAATCAAGAATATCTTTATATCACAAAATTAGTGATAGAAAAGAAATATGTATTGGAGAAATTACATGCATTCTCCTCTGGATTATCCACTCTGGTATTTGCAAGATTACTAGCTCAAATAATTTGATTGAGAATGTGCTATCAAAACAATTCGTCTAGATAATGTCGACAAAATTACATGAAGGCTTTGTTTCCTAAATTGAGGGGGAGAGAAAAGAAACAATTAAGTAAACAAATGGCCTAGAAGAGCCATTATTAAAGAATCTTGATCCTTATACAAAAGAATATGAACTAGAAGTTCAAAGTATCATTATTTATAAAGTATAGCACACCAATTACTAGATGCATTTTGTGATCCCAAAACGAGTTATAAAATCTTATATACTAACTGAAAATGTTTCAATTAGAATTGATGTCCTATAAGGACAATAAATTGATAATATAGCAAATGAGTCCATGACAAGCCAGAAGCGTGGAAGATCCCTTGTATCTAAAGATAAAAATCAAATAAAGAAACAAGATAAGTAAATGACATTTTCAATATCACCAATGCTCCTGAAGAGCTTGAAAATAACTCTTGAAGAAGTTTATATATGCAAAAATAATGAGATCTCCATCAATTATACTCACATAGGAAAAAGATGGAATAGAAACTATTATCAATAATGTATAGGCATATACAATGACAATTGATATTGCAAAAGATAATGGTGATAATGAACCTGAAGTTTTTGAGGAATGTCAGACAAGAAAAGATTGGCCAAAAAGGGAAAGATGAAATCCAAGCATAATTAAGCGTGCATTTGCATAAAGTTTTTGACTGGTTTAAATGGACTTCATATGCAACTCATGAATGTTGTTACTACATATTTGTATGGATAACTTAATAGCAATATATTGATGAAAGTCCATGAAGGATTAAAATTTCCTGAAGCATGTAGCTCAAAACTTTGAGGAATGTACTCAATTAAATTACGAAGATCTTTGTATAGAGTAAAACAATCAAGAAGATTGTGATATGTTCATGTGTTTTCATTGAGAAAACAAATTCCGATCTTATTATGATTGCAAATTATGTTATCATTGTAACTCCTGAAGAGTTAACACAAACAATCTTTTGGGCCCATAATTTGAACATCAGAATTTATAGTTGCTTTATTTCTATGAACATTATGCTGCCTTATTTTAATTGTTCAATTTTATGATATCTGAATTTAATAGTAGCATGCAATATTTGTCATGAATTTGATATTATTTAATTTCTTATTCTACTATTGTGATGACATATGTCAAGAATTTATATATTTGAATTGACCGGATTCTAGCAAGCGTACTAGGTCGGTGTAGTTTTACCACGGAAATATACCCTCTGGGATCGAATCTCACAGGGAACTGTGTACTTAAATTGATTTGGTGCACATAAATAAATGAAGAAAAATAACAAACATGAATAATTGTGGAATTTTGGACAATTGGTATAATATGCAAATGAAATTTAATATTTAAAAACAATAGATAAAGATGTCGGGTTTTCCTAGACTTCAGTAGCCCTA
>CANYCX011050124.1:0-10293 GCA_948193385.1 Breynia disticha f. nivosa | reverse complement strand
CATTTAATTACCATTAGTAAAACATCTTACAACTTATTTAAGTATGTCTTTAAATCTCCTTACTTCCAATACCACTTCTACACCTATATATCTTAATTTCCTCCATCTTTACAAATCACTACAATTCAACTCCAATATTTTGAAATATATAATACTCAACAACTTGAATATTCAGAACCACTTCAATATACTCTTTCACAACTTACCAAAATGATAGAATTCAAAAGGAAACTAGTTTTGCACACTTTCTCCAAAAATCGTCAATTCCGTCCTCCTACTTTACCCAGAAATTTTGACCTCCTAAATCACATTTTAACATTCAAATGCTCCACTCGTGAATTCTCACTTAGGCATTTCTACGCCCATAAGCTTCCAACACTTTCCTATCACCCATTTTTAGGCAATCTGTCTTTAACACACCATATTTGCATAATGAATCCCAACATTAACTTGCACTCCATAAATCTCCACTTCATTATCTTTTATACCCGGTGCCAACCATCTTTCCAGGCAACAGTCGGCTTAAAATTGTCTTATGTTCTTCTGACTTGACATTGCAACTAATCCCAATCTCTCATCGACTCTTGGTCGGATTATTGTCTACTCACACAACCACATAAATCCTCAAAGTCATCTCTATTCATTGAGTGCTCCAATGAGCACCCGCACATATCTTTACGGTTCAATTCCCACTTTTAACATTTAATGGTCTTTCCATAAGTTCCACTTTAGTGTATTCCTTATACTCATAGATTTCAGCATTTTTGTATGCTCATTTTCGCATAATATGCACTTGGCACACCACCTTTCACATCGCTAATTCTAGCACCATCGTTCATCTTATAAAACTCTATTTCTCTTAACAATCAATTACTCAAAGCAATCCTCAAATTAAGTTCATACTTATCCAATCCGATATCTAGGTCTCATTATTACAATTTCTCTATTTCATTTGCTCTAAAACTCTCTCTAATTTAACTCTCTCAAATATATGTCTATGCTCGCAATCTCTCGTCTATCTGGTAATTCTAGCCCAAAGTAGGTAAACAAGAACATAGTTTTGCGTACGCATAAGAAGGAATGCAGCAAATGCAAAGCTTGTTCGAGACATGCAAGAAATGTCGAACCCTTGGTGAAGAAAACTATGCAGGAAAACAAAGAATGCACTTCCTCATACAAAGTACAACCCTGACACTACCTTCAAGAGAAAGAACGAGCGATAGTAACCTTAATAGTCACACTCTATAATCAACTCCTCAAATATACCTTACTATAGTCTCCAATTCCATCCACAAGTATTTTCCTTTCTTTGTATTTTCTCTCACGTACTCACTATTGATTTCCCACAATGGAGTTATTTTGTTACCTAAATTCTCAATTTTCACTTTATTTTTTACTCACACAATACTTAACCGGTCTTTTGGACCGTCAAGTTCACTTAGTTAAATTTTTATGCGGAACTCAATCCACAGTCACTTTAGATTACTCACCCAATTCATGGGAAAACACTCATACACTCGCTAGTTACTTAGGTTTCTCCCAAGTTGTCAAGTCTCATTTAGGCAATTCATTTGCCGCACACAATTTCATTCTTAATTAGTTCGGTTACATTATGATTATAAGATAGTTTTCTCTCCCCGTTTCAATTCCCATTCACTCACTAATCAAATAAAGGATCTCTCACTCAACCGTAAATCATATAGCATCATTCTCATATTTCATACAAACAACAATGTCAGTCGCATTGCCCAATTGCCATACAAATTCAAAACACTATTTATAGCATTTTCACATTAACATGCATATTTTTCACACTTCAAGGTTATTTCCTCATCTTTACCGATCCACTCGACAAACAATCCGCAAGCATATAATGCATCATTCAAGCTCATTCTCAATGAACCATCAATTCAACCCATAACCAATTGATTCATGCAATCTCAAACATAATCGTATACATGTGACACTCAATATTGCACTTGGTTTCAATCATAAGTATATTCCCATTGTCAACCTCAATCCATTAATAAGGTTTCATGCATTTACAAAGGTATGATATAAGATTTGTATAGAAATGAAGATAATAGCTTGATTATTATGTGTTTTCAGGTTGTTGCAGTTCAATATGGGTTATGTTTAATTGGTATGATGATCTTGTTGAATGAACAAGGGGCGTGTTAGATCAACACGAGGCTGTGCCTATGGGGGTGTTGATCAACACGAGTCGTGCTTATATGCATAGCAAACCAATTTCTAGGCAACACGAGCCATGCTTATGCACTGTTTGCCCATGCTACACATCTGAACTGGCTGTTTGTTTTTTAAATTAATCTGAAATGTTCCCTTAATGTTTAAAGTTGAAAATATAGTTTTAAAGAAAGAAAAGTTCTAATTTATTCATTATTAAACACATTCTAACAATATTAAATTTTGGATTATATAGTTAATTAAGTTTATGATGTTTTAATTTGGTACTAGAGCAAGGACATGATCTCTGGAATGCATGTGAGTGTTGATATGTAAAATGCATTTGCTGTGTATTCTATGATATGTGTGCTAAATCATTCTCATTTTATTTTTTAGATATGACATCGGGTTCTAGACCACCTACAGAGAGAGAGGAAACATCGGATCCTCACGAGACTGCCCAGATGTCTCATTCTAGAGTAGGATCCAAGCATGATCCATATGACCTGGGCCACTCTCATTATGGCCAATCTTAGCCATATCCACCACCACCTCTATAGTATTATCCTATCTATTGGGATCCACCACTAATTTTTATTCAAATGAGATCCAGAAATTTTAAGGAGTTGAAGAAATTGGGAGCTATAGAGTTTATAGGTACGAAAGATCCACGATTTGGAGAGGAATGGTTAGATTAGTTGATACGAGTATTTGAGATGATGGAGGCCAGTGTAGCTGATAGGTTAGAGTTTGTTGTTTCTTTGTTACATTGTGACACTTATAGTTGGTGGATTAGTGTTCTGCATTCATTGGAGTTTCCACAAGTGTTGACATGGGAGGATTTTGTACATGTATTCAGGAGAAAGTATTTGCCAGATGTTTATAAAGATGCAAAAAGAAGAGAATTCTTAGCTCTAAAGAAGGGGAAGATGACTGTAGCTGAGTACGAGTTATAGTTTACCTAACTATCCTATTATGTTGCAAATCTTATCCTTGATGAGAAAGATAATTGTAGGATATTTAAAAATGGTTTGAACAAGGAAATTTACAAGCAAATTCCTCAAATAGAGACATGGTTGTTATATCTATGGTTGACTAGGACACTTTATGACAGAACTCCTTAAGAGAGTGACTGGAGTGGGATTTGAAGGAACTGCACCTCTAGCACAGTCTGTTATACAAAGTAATGAAACTGTATCTGTTGCTAGTGGTAGTCTTGGTAGGGGTAGAGGTATAATAAGATCAGCTTCTAACAGAGGTATAGGAGCCTCTGGTACTCAAGGACAAGCTAAGGTGTTTGTTATGTCCTGACAGAAGGTAGCTGATGCTCCTAAGGTTATCACTGGTGAGTTATATTTGTTTGATGTTATTGCTTATGCATTGATAGATCCAGGGTCTACTCATTCATTTATAACACCCAAAATAATGCACGCAATAAAGGTAAACCCAGAAATATTGACCCAAATATTAGGAGTCCATACTCCTTTAGGCAAAATGATGTGGGTTCATACGATATACAAAGATTGTAAACTTAAGATTCAAAATACAGAATTGACAGCCAATCTAATTTTGTTGGATTTGATAGATTTTAATCTTATACTGGGTATGGATTGGCTAGCTCGTCATTGAGCTAAATTTGATTGTTCATAAAGGAAATAATAATAGAATCAACTGAATAGAACAAGGTAATATTTTGCAGATAAAGAAAGATTGTGCCTAGTTGTTTAATATCAACTCTTCTAGATTTTAAGCTGATCCAAAACAAATGTGAAGCTTATTTGGCATATGTAGTTGATAGAACGACAACCTCTAAAGATGTTAAAGGAATACCAATAGTAGAACAATGCCCAAAAGTATTTTTGAGAGGATCTCATAGGATTACCTCCTGATAGAAATATGGAGTTTACTATTGAGTTAATTCTTGGTACGACACCAATATCCATACAACTGCAAAGAATGGCATTATCTGAATTGTAGGAACTAAAGAAATAGTTACAAAAGCTACTTGATAAAGGATTTATTCGACCTAGTGTTTCACCTTAGGGAGCACCTGACTTATTCGTTAAAAAGAAGGATGGAACATTACGGTTATGCACGGTTATGCATAGATTACAGGAATCTAAATCAAATAACTGTGAAGAATAAATATCCATTATCTCATATAGACGATCTACTTGACCAATTGCAAGGTGCCACAGTGTTTTCAAAGATTGATCTAAGATCTAGGAATCATCAACTAAAGATAGCATAGTGAGATATTCCAAAGACTGCTTTTCGAACCCGATATGGCCATTACGAATTTTTAGTTATGCCATTTAATTTTAACTAATGCTTCGGCATCATTTATGGCATTGATGAAAAATATATTCCAATCCTTCCTCGATCAGTTTGTGATTGTATCATAGAGGATATACAGATCTCTTCAAGGAATACTGAAGAACACAAAGAACATTTACGAATAGTATTGCAAACATTACGAGAGAAGAAATTATATGCAAAACTTAGCAAATGTGAGTTTTGGTTAAATCACGTAGTTTTGTTAGGACACATGATATCTGGACAAGGAGTATCAGTAGATCCAAAGAAGATTGAAGCAGTATTATATTAGGAACCACCTAAAACTATTACAGAGGTACGTAGTTTCCTAGGTATGGTAGGTTACTATCATAGATTTGTGGAGGGATTTTCTATTATAGCTGCTCTGCTGACATGACTGCTGAGAAAGAATGTATTTATTCAGTGGAATGAACAATGTTAGCAAAGTTTTGATGAATTGAAATATAGATTAACCACGGCTGTAACCCTTATGATTCCTTCTAGCACATGAGGATTTTTTATTTATAGTGATACATCTTATCAAAGACTTAGATGTGTTTTAATGCAAAATGGGAAATTGATAGGATATGCCTCTAAACAACTCAGACCACATAAGATGAATTATCTAGTACATGATTCACAGCTTGCAGTAGTTGTATTTGCTCTAAAGATCTAGAGACATTATCTTTATGGTGAGATATTTTAGATTTTTATTGACTATAAAAGTATGAAATATTTGATGACCCAAAAATAATTGAATATGAGACAAAGAAGGTTGTTAGAGTTATTGAAAGACTATAATTGCACAATTGAATATCATCGCAGAAACGAAAACGTGGTTACAGATGCACTCAGTAGGAAATCAAGTGTTGTTATATCTAGCTTGCAATTGACACGAATAACTGATTTGATAGCTTTACAAAGCTTAAATATGAAGTTGGAATTAACAGAATCAAGAGTGTTGATAGCACAATTGATGATTTGACCACTGTTATTAAGAAAGATACAAGCAACACAAAAGTAAGATGAAGAATATTAGAATAATTGAGCAAATTGATCAAGGGTTGGAGATTTTGTTTCAATTGGTTGATGAACTGTTGATTTTAGGAACTAGAGTATGTGTACCAAAGATTGAGGGTATAAGATAGGAGATACTAGATGAAGCACATAATGCTCCTTATGCTATGCATCCAGGAATGACCAAGACGTACAATACTCTGAAGCAACATTATTGGTGGCCAAATATGAGAAAGGATGTAGCTGTATGTGTATCCAGATGTTTACTATGTCAACAAATAAAAGCTGAACATCAAGTGCCAACTGGAAAACTTCAATCGTTATCCATACCAGTTTGGAAGTAGGAACAGATAACTATGATTTTGTAATAGGTTTACCACAAACAAAATTCGGTAAAGATGCAGTATGGGTGATTGTAGATAGACTGACTAAATCTGCGCACTTTTTACCTATCAAATTTGGACTCTCTTTAGAACAGTTGGTAGAACTATATATGCGAGAGATAGTCTGATTACATGGATTCTTATTTCCATAGTATCATATAGAGACCCAAGGTTTACATATAGATTTTTGCAGGTGTTACAAAGTGCCTTGGGTACCAAGTTACATTTTAATACTACCTTTCATTAATAGGCTGATGGACAAACTGAGAGAACTATATAGACTTTAGAGGAGATGTTGAGATCATGTGTTCTAAAGTTTCAGGGCTCTTGGGATAGGTACATACCATTGTTGGAATTTTCCTACAACAATCAATATCACAGTAGCATTGGTCTGACACTGTATAAAGCTCTATATGGAAAAAAATGTAGAATCCTAGTATACTGGGATAGAGAAGGGCCAGAAATATTCAAAGGACCCTAAATCTTACAAGAAATGATAGAAAGAGTTGAGCTCATCAAAAGCAAGTTAAAAGCTACTCAGGACAAAAAAGAGTTATTATGATCAACACAGAATAGAAATGGAATATGAAATCAGGGATAAAGTATTTTTGAAAGTTTTCCCTGGAAAGGAATAATCTGATTTGGAAATAAAGAAAAGTTAAGCCCCAGATACATTAGACCCCATGAAGTGATAGATCGGATTGGTCCATTAGCCTATAGACTTGGTTTACCTATAGAGCTAGCATAGATACATGATGTTTTTCATGTAAGTATACTTAGAAGATATAGATCAAATCCTACCCATGTCATACCTGAGTTAGAAGTATAGATAACAAAAAATCTAACCTATACCAAGGAACCAGTGCAAATTATGGATCATAAAGTGAAACAGCTAAGAACCAAAGAGATTCTAATGGTTAAAGTTCTCTAGAAACATCACAATATGGAAGAAGTGACATGGGAGCAAGGATAGGATGAGATGAGACTCATCAACTGTTTACAGGTTAGAATTAAATTATGTAATTGAATTGCATTAAATTTGAGCACATAGAATTAACCTAAGAATAAGATAGAATAGAAAAGATAGAGAATTTCAAGGATGAAATTCTTTAAGGGGGAAAGAATTGTACCATTCATATCCTAATTCCCTGTAATTAGTAAAATGATTAACGAAAATGAATATATTATACATTAAGAAATGTTATCTTTAAGATGAAATAACACGATTGAGAACAGAAGAGGTGTTATGCAGAAAATGCTAAGTTGTAGCCTGCAGCACGGGGGCGTACTGGTTGACACGAGGGCGTGCTCACTAGAAACTGGATTGGCACGACCATGCTAATCAAGAGCAAGATCATGTTTTCTAGAAAAAGGAAATGTCAACACAGTGGGAGTGTTAAAAAGCACGGTGGATGTGATGAATAGCACGAGACGTGTTGAACAATTAGCATTTTGAGGTGTTAAACGTGCGAGAAAGTTAGAAATCAAAGCATGAGCTGGATTGTTGGAAGTAGCACGAGATGTGCCAACACCAACACGACCATGCTGATCAGTAGAAAACAACTTTACCCAAAAACAGAGCAGAAGCTTCATTTACACAAAATTAGAGAGAGAAGTCGAGAGAGACCAAGGGAGAGATTGAGAGAGACCTAGAGAGAGAAAGGAGATTTTATGGTAGAATCATTCGCAAAAACAACAAATCAAATCTTAGGAGTAAGCTGGATATTGATATATAAGTCAATATTGAGAATCTACAAAGAATTGTATGAAGAGCTTAGGTTAGAATTTGTTAGGCTTAGATTAGGAGCATGCATATGATTATATTATTGAATTGATTGTGATAAAGAATTGTATGAATGGTTCTTTAGGACGAGAGGTTAGACCGGGACAAAGTTCAGGCACATATCGATCCAAGTACTTCAGTTAGGAGGCGAGTAATCTAACTCACTATTTAATAGTCATAAATGATGATTATGAATTGAAAATTAATTGATATATGTGATTACGATTTAAATGTCAAAAAGTGGATTCGAAATGGATTAATACAGAAATGATAGTTATATGTAAGTGAATAGTTAAAAATGGAATTACATATATGAACGAAATGAAATAGGTACACGAAATGCAAAACAAAATGCAAATAGGTATGTATAAAACCTTTCTCTAATAATTCCTCCAGCAGTTGTTTTAACTCCTGTAACTCAACAGTTGCCATCTTGTAAGGTGCAATAGAAACTGTTGTTGCTCCCGACACATTCTCTATCCTGAAATCAGCCTCTTACTGTGGTGGCAATCCCGACAACTCGTCAGGAAAGACCTCAGGATACTCACAAAATATCTCCACATCTTCTACCTCTAACTTAGGTTGATTCAGATCAATCACTGAAGCAAGATAGCCATCACAACCCTCTCTAATCAACCTCGTAGCAATAACTGCTAAAATTAGGCAAGAAGGAATAGTCTTCCTCTTACCTACTAATAACACTCGTCTCTCACCATCAACCTCAATCACAAATTCCTTTGAATAGAAGTCGACCATAGCACGATTTCTGGATAACCAATCCATCCCTAAGATGACCCCAAACTCAGTCATCCGCAATACGATCAAATCTGCTAAATAAGTCGACTCACCAATATGTAACTCACAGTGTCATAAAATATGTCTCACCAACACTGTACATCCTACTGGCATCAATACAGAAACTGTATAACCTAACCTCTCTATACTACCCCCAATATGGTCTACAACACTATCACTCATAAAGGAACATGTAGAACCGAGATCAATCAATACTAAGGTAGTATATGAAACGATAGAAATAGTACCAGTGATCACGTCTGGATCCTTTGCGGCCTCATCTCTAGTCATAGTATAAACTCGAGCCTATGGTGCTGACCCTGATGGTGCTTCTGCTCCCATAGATCCACCTCCTCTACCTGAACCAACTGCTCCATCTCTGGCAGCTGATCCACATCTAGAAGTAGAACTAGAACCTCTGCCATCTCTACCTCTACCAGTACCAGTCGATACTACAGGGCTAGCCTTCCAACACTACTCTGTCTCGAAATCTCAGCACCTTGTGTACCCTGCCTCTGTGGGCAGTCTCTAGAAAATGACCAAAATGATGACAAGTGTAATAGCTTTGATCGTCCCTGTCAGTATCTGTACCTGTACCACGACCCTGAGGAATAATCAACCCGGTGGAATAACCTCTACCACCTACAGATCCTCTCCGAGACTGTCTACCTTGACTACCACCTGTCTCTTTAAGTGGCTTAAAATCTATCTTCTTCTTTTTTTATTGCTGCTGAGAACTGGAACTACCTGAGATTTTGTGTCGTTTCCCTTCAGCTTTATCTCCCTCTGCCTCTAACTCCTCTGCTCAAATCACTGTCTCAAGTACAGATACTGACAGGGACGATCAAATCTATCTCTTCTCTTTCTATCAGTATCAACATCCTCTAGAGCGTAATGAGACAACTTGGTGAACTCTGCTTCGTACTCTATCATTGTCATCTCCTTCTATTTCAACTCTAAAAATTCAATCTTTTTCTTCGCTTAATAATGTGGAGGAGTGTATTTATCAGGAAATCTCCTCAGAAAATCATCCCAAGTCAACACTAGAGGATCTTCCTGACTATCTGGAATTTACTCCCACCAATTCCAGGCTGCTTTCTTGAAAAGATAAGTATTGTACCTCAATTTTTGTTCTAGCGTATATCTCATACTCGTTAGAATCATCTCCGTATGCTTGATCCAGTCATCAGCCTCAGCTGGATCAGTGGTACCCTCAAATGTTTTCGCCCCCTGTTTCCTTATTTCAGCAAAATTTTTATCAATGTTCAGGTTTGTCCGACTCCCTGAACCTCTACTCTGATCTCTCATCATCTTCTGCATCATCTCCCAGAACGGAGCATATATAGGATCATATAGAGGTATAGGAATGGTAGGCTGTGCAGGCTGCTCTGGAGGTATGGGGCTGAACCCTGTCCCTCGACTAAATCTCTAGACTCTACAGTGTGATCAGGTGATACGTTGTTTATTGGCTCCATCTGTTACAAATTCAATTTCAAATCTTTCAGATTTTCAAATCTTTTAGATTTTCAAATCACAAATCAAGATTTTCGAATCACACAGAAATTGAAAATCATTGGCACAGTCCGCAAAGAATTTAATCCTTGCTCTAATACCACTAAATGTGAAGCTCATTTTTAAAATATGATTTCCCTGATAAACATTATATTTTAAAGAAATGATATGAAATCAAATCTAAAAACAGAGGAGAGGAGAGAGAAAATATATATATACACGCTCATTTCATAAATCTCGACCCAATTTGTTTCAAATCCAAAATCAAATACAAGCGAAAGCAAATAGTTTAAAAAAAAT
>CANYCX011049173.1:0-10479 GCA_948193385.1 Breynia disticha f. nivosa | reverse complement strand
TCTCTTCAAAACTCTATACCATATTTCTATCCATAATCCTTTTCTCACATAAATTACTACCCAATTCAATTAATGGTTTAAATATCATCAATAAGGTCCAATAATCGTATTTAAGCAACAAAACTCGAAATCAAACCTAAGGTTTAAAAACCCAAACTCGTCACTTTGACCCATCCACTTTAAAACACTGATTTTTTGTACTTAAACCATGAATTAACACTAAAATTAGTTACCAATGGATAGTACACACATTAATCTTTCTAACAAAACAAATTTCACTCAATTTGGAGCTTGTATGAAGGATTTATTAGGGTTTGAAGTTAAACTTGAAACAAAAACGAGATTTCAAGTTATACTTAAGAAAACTTACCAATTTAGAGTTCTTGATCCATCCTGGAACTTCCTAACACTAAGATTCCATTAAGAAAATGTTGATTTAGGGTTTTTGTGGTTTTGAAAATGGTTTAGAAAGGAGAGGAATGAGAGAGTAGGGAGATGAAGAGAGAGGGAGGTGAAGGAAGCCTAAAATGAGGAGGATGGAAGAATTTGTCGGGTGAGGTGGAAGAATAAGGTGGATGATTTAATTTTAAGTCGTATTGGGTCTATTTTATTTCGTAATTTATTTTAGCTCAATTTTCAATAAATTCCAAAATTCGAAATTATCGAAATTTACGATCCTTCTAATTTTTCCTTAATCTATTTTTACCAAAATTCTCAATTTATTCCTCCCAATTATTTATTTAAATAATTCGCGAAAAATTTTCCGATATTTTCTTCGTATTTTAATTAATATTTTAATAAAATATGAAATTTTAGGGCGTTACAATTTGTCTTTGAACTTTTCATACATCTCTTTTCAATAAGTCTCTCGGGAACGATCTATAAGTTGATCATCTCTCTAATCAGAATATTGATTCATTTCAAGAATCTGGTAAATACAATTAAAATGACTTACACTTCTGTTAATGGAGCATCAATAGTTTTAATGGTCTAAAAGATTTTTTTAATCACCTCCCCGCCATATCGGAGGTGATGTGTTGGATGCCATGAGATGAAAATTGAATTGGTGATCGAATCATCTTCAACCAACTCTAAATTTACAGAAAATTGGATGATTTGGAGTAAATGTATTTTATATCCTACTTTAAATTTACTGCAATTTTAAGGTTTATCACCTATTCTAACAATTTTTTTGTTGCTTTGTTTTAATTTATAAATTTAATAAATATTAATTGTATTTTTAATATTTATTAAAAATACAATTAATATTTTTAGAAAGCCGAAATCGGATTTCAGAAAGCCGAAATCAGATTTCAGAAAGTCGGTCTCGGATTTCATAAGAAATTAATTTCACATAGCATGATGTTTCAGATTTACTAACTACCGATTGTCAAAATTAATTTTAATTAATTATAATATTTATTTAGTTTAATTAGTTGAGTTCAGAAAGATTGATAGTTATGTTATATTATTATAAAATTAGAAGAATAAATAAATAAAAAATAAATAAAGAGCCTGATATAGTGTGTAATTTTAAAGAGTATAAATTGAATTAAAGAGATATTATAATATTATATATTAAAAAATATGTTAAAGAGGCTGTTGAGAATGCTCTTACATGTAAAGTCCCAGTTCGACCGTTGAGATCAGCGGTCCATCAATAAATAAATAAAATATATATTGTTGTTGACGAGCGTGAGCCGCCTTGCGCCGAAAATACAATAGTCACCAACATTAAAAAACCCACCTTTTCATTTATCAACAGTTTTAAAATTCAAAATATACCGCCACGTCAGCTTTCCCCCCAATTTTATCCGGCTTACCTTTCACCAAACCACAGTTTTTTTTTGGAAAAAATATTTATCATTTCGTTTTTATCAAAAAAAAAAAAGACCAACAAACTTCCTTTATTCATGCCGTGACTTGACCACCTAACTAGGGTCTTTCCTCGGACCCTCAAACCCGACCCGACTCTCTATCCTCCACCGCAATTCCGTTTTATGAATCGTATCCAGATCCGGATCCTCATAGCTAAATCGGACTCTGCGCTCATTGATTATCATCAATGTCGTCCAAAAGCTCTCTTTCTCCGACGGGAAGTAGATCCGAAAATCTCAATGCCTCTCCGGTAACTCTTCTCTGACGTCACCATTCTCGTGCACTAAGTCATTCTTCGCTCTAGTTTATTGTAACTTACTCTTGGAAATTTTGATATTGAAGTGATGAATGTGTGATTTGTTGTAGTGATTATTCTGTAATGCAGTTGATTTTCGAAGAGATTCATAGTTGCATCGTTGGTTTTAGCTTAGCTGTTTCAGTAATTGTTGCTAAGTTTTGATGAATTTGCTTATCTCCTGAACTTGTTGTAGTGTTGAGCTTTTTTTGTAGCTTATATCGACGTTTTATGTTGTACTGTATTCGTATTGATGGTTTTGTTCACAGGAATCGCCTACTAAGAATAATAAGGAGATATTATCGGTAATTGAGGCATTGAAAAGGCAAGTTGCCATAGAACGGCGCGTTTCTATAAAGGTGCATTTTTAGGTATCAATTTGATTGTTATGTATATAATTGATGTGACATTAGCGGAATTCGGTCATGAATTAGATTTTTGTTTAATTTTGCAGGATAGGGTAGAGGCAAATAGACAGAAATTGGTTGGTGTTACGAACCATTTTTATAAGTTGTCTAGTGAAAGAAGCAATGGCTGGAATAGTGTCGGTGAAAGTAGTGTTGATTTATTGAGTAAACGGCAAAGAGAAGTGATTGGCACACATATTGCGGCTGAATTGAGTAATGGGGATAGCGATTATTATGGCTTTCAGGAAGATTGTCTTGGTTCTTCGGCAGTTGGCTTAGGATCAAGTGCTTTGGCCAAGAATGCTGTTCGCCATGTAAAGCTTCCAGAAGTTAAACGATTGCCACCTTATACTACATGGATTTTTTTGGACAGGTGTGCTATCTGAGTAAACCTATGACCACATTTTGACAGTTGGCCATGTCACTTTCAATGTTTTGATAATTTCTGTTCGTTGTTTTTGCATATCAGTGGAGTTTTTTTCTTGTTCTGTTTCTGGATATTGGTGGTATATATGGATTTTTAGCTTTAGCTCATAATGTTATGATTATCTTATTGTTGTGAAATGCGGTTTGTTAAATATTTAATCTTGTTTGCACGTTCATATTACTTGATAAAAAGAAATGTGCATGTTCAAATAGCATTATTTTCTTTAGGTTTGTCTTAGTAGTTTATGTATCATTGGCCACAGGAACCAAAGAATGACGGAGGATCAATCCGTGGTTGGTCGAAGGAGAATTTATTATGACCAAAATGGGGGCGAAGCTCTTATTTGCAGTGATAGTGAGGAGGAATTAATTGATGACGAAGAGGAAAAGAGAGATTTCACAGAATCTGAAGACTATATTCTTCGGTTGGTACATTCCTGATGCTCAATGTGGTCTGGTTACGTTTTCGTATGTGATTTAATTGTTTGCCCACAAATAAATACTTATTTCCTCTATTTTCCGTATAACCTCATATGATTTTATTCCAGTGAGCCTCATCTTTTGTGGGAATTATGTTTTATTTCTACACCTTTTTCTTGACACTACTAATAACTGTTTCCTGATATTTTCACGTTTCAGTGAAGAAATGCATTTTGTTTGGTTTGTAGAGGCCTACAGTTGTTCTTGCTTTTGTGAAGACACGTAATTTTCTCTTTTTTAAATAGCTGAAACATTTAAGGAGTACATATTGATGCCACAAAAATGAGTGATACCAAGAATATTGGTTCTTCTAAATGTATTATAACCACTGACTGCAAATTACATACGGAGGAACCTTTCTTTTGCTCTCCGTTCAAAATTTATTTGGAATGGTTGGTGCAATTTTTTTTGTATGCTTAAATGCTGCGGGGTAAACTGAATATTCTTGAGGGCTTTTGGTTATCCAGCATGACTGTCAAAGAAGTTGGTGCTTCTGATCTTGTGATGGAATCATTGGCTTTGTGCTTTTCCAGAAAGTCTTCCGATGTCAAGGTATGCTTTGAGTTTGAGAGGGAATTTGATTTGCATTAGACATTCATATTCATTTATCCATTTAAAAATTAGCATTTCTTTTACTCTATGAGTGCCTTTTCTCCTTACGATGTATTAGAAAACTGGTCATGGTGATGAACTTTGGTCCAGCAGTTTCCCATTTTCTTTGTGCTTGGTTTACACAGATATGAAACACCGTCAAACATCTTATACAGGCAAGGTATGAAGCTCTTGTGAAGGAAGAGAAGGTTGGTAATGTTGCCAAGAATTCAGAAAATGGATCACAAACAGTGAATTCTTTTATTGACAAGGATCTTGAAGCTGCTTTGGATTCTTTTGACAACCTGTTTTGTCGTCGATGCCTTGTAAGAAAAATCTTTCTAGATTTCTTTATGTTGCATTGTCTTTACCATAAACTATTAAGTATTAAGTCTGCTTTCTATTGTTTTTTGTAATGGCAGGTCTTTGACTGCAGATTGCATGGATGTTCACAGGATCTTGTCTTTCCAGTAAGTTGACCATATATGATCAATTACTTGCTACTTAGGTATTTATCAAAAGGCTCATGTTTTCATTCATTTATACACATGGTGGTACTTGGTAGGCTGAGAAACCACATCCATGGAGTCACCCAGATGAGGAAAATTTACCCTGTGGTCCACACTGCTACAAATTGGTAAGTTATGGTTAGTTCTGATGTAATTTTCTGCAATGAATAGATTTTAATTTGAAGAATAAAAGGAATGCACAAATTTAAATAGGGTTTCATTTTTTTTTGTATCAGCCTTTGAAGGCAGAAAAAGTTGTCTTAGTGTATTCTCCAGAACAGAAGGGCGATGCCGAAGAAGATTGTCTTCGTTTGTCTGATGTCGCTGGGGCTCTGCCATCAAGGAAGAAATCTTCTGCTTCATCTACCAGGAGGCTGCATAAATCCAGCCAAAGTGAAAGTGCTTCATCTAATGCCAAGAATGTTTCAGAGAGCAGTGACTCAGAAATTGGAAACCGACTGGATGCCACTTCTAGTCAATTGTCACCTACAAAGAAAAAGTTTTTCTGGAAAAATCGAAATTCTCAGAGGAACAGTAAGCGAGTGGCTGAACATGTTTTAAGTTGCATGAGGAAAAGACAGAAAAAAATGGTGACTTCTGATTCTGATTCTGTTGCTAGAGGTGTCGCTTCGCCAGATGAGAAGCAACGGTCCTCTTTGCTTAAGGAAAACGAAAATGCTATTACTTCTCAGAAGACCATGAAGTTTCCAACCACTGGAAAGTCTAGAAGAAAAGAATTGACATCTCAGGATGGCCACAACAGAGGGAAAAGTGAAGGTTTATCAAATGATTTGTCTGCTGATCTACCAGGGGCAAGTAGTGATGATGCTTTAAGGAAGGAAGAGTTTATGGATGAAAACATTTTCAAAAATGAATTATCGGATAATTTATCTTGGAAAGCTTTTGAAAAGAGCCTATTTGAAAAAGGCATGGAGATTTTTGGCAGGAATAGGTTAGTGGAAAATTTGAAATTGGTTACATTGATTCATTTGTTTTCCCCTCATTTCAAAAAAATAGAATGTTTTTCAAATATGGACTTTATATAATCATTTTTTTGTTTGTTGTTTAGCTTATCCTTGGTCATAGTATTAACTTGATAATGGAATTCTGTTCTAATGCTCCGCAACGCAACATGATCAAATAATAAATTGTTGTATTTTTCCCCTTAATATCTTCACAACAAAATCAATGCTCGTGTGTCTACACATTATACACTACCAATTAGATGTTCTTCACTAGCTACAAGTGATTTCCACAATAATTCTTTCTTTACAATATGTTTATTTGAATAAACTTTGCATTTTTTTTACCTTTCTTTTCTCATTTTATCTCTTCATGATAGTACAACATTGAGCTGTTACTCTCTTTTTGTTGTTTTTTGAGCAAAAGATATCACCATTTCATTTTCAATCTAATACTTATGTTATTTTTTTTGTGACAGTTGTTTGATTGCTAGGAACCTTTTAAACGGTTTAAAGACATGTCTGGAGGTTTTCCAATACATGACTTGCTCTGAGAACATGCAAGCCTGTCAAGCAGGATTTGCTGGGATTTCTCTTATTGATGGCTATGGCAAGTTTGAAATCAATGGAACAATGGTTAGAGCTATCTTTGGATTCTTTGCTTCTTTTATATACTTATTCCATCCTATAAATGAGCTTGACATCTATAATTGCAATAAACATCAGTGTAATGGTGAAGCAAGAAGACGATCAAGGTTTTTGCGCCGAAGAGGTAAAGTCCGTCGTTTGAAGTATTCCTGGAAATCTACTGCATATCATTCTATTAGGAAACGTATTACGGAGAGAAAAGACCAGCCATGCCGCCAGTATAATCCATGTGGTTGCCAAACTGCATGTGGCAAGCAGTGCCCATGTCTTCTAAATGGAACATGCTGCGAGAAGTACTGTGGGTGAGTCTGTAGTGACTGAAATTTGCTTGATGCTTAAATTTGTAACAATTCGGTAAGGGCTCATACATTCAGGTGTTGTGTTTGGGATCAATGTGGTGTAAGATCCATGCAGTTTTAATGAAATAATTATATCATAAAAATTATTAATGCCAACTAACCTTTATTTATTTATAAACTAGATGTCCTAAGAGTTGCAAGAATCGGTTTAGAGGCTGTCATTGTGCTAAAAGCCAGTGTCGAAGTCGTCAATGTCCATGCTTTGCTGCAGACAGGGAATGTGATCCAGATGTTTGCAGAAATTGTTGGGTCAGGTGAGTTTAGTAATTTGTGTGCCTTATTTTGTTTCAGAAATTCACCATTACCTTTTGATTTTGTCATCTTTCGTTCTTTCCTCAGAATTTTGTGACAAGGGAAGAGTATGGGGAATTTGTATTATCTATAGGTGTGTTTGGTATGGGGGAAGTAAGAAGGAGGAAGTAATTTATAGGGGAAGTTAGTTAGTTAGTCTTGTTTGCTTTCCATTAACAAGGGAAGTGTGTATTTGCTTAGGGAAGTGAATTCCCTCAAGTAGGGGAAGAAAAAAACTTAAGAGAAAAGGTGGATTTTTACTTCTTTAGTTGAAAATGTCATTTTTACCCATCATTTCTTTGTTAATCTCTATTTTTTTAAATATTTAATTAATTATATATTTATTTTAATTATAATTTTATGATAAAATTAATTTTATATTTTTATTTTAAATAATAATAGTAATGATAATAATTTATTTTGTAAGAAATAAATTTTTTTTTATTTGCTAATTTATATAATAAATAAAAAATTTATAAAAAATTTATTTTTAATATAAATTAAATTTTATAATACTATATATTTTTATATTTTTATAAATATATAATTTTAAGTAATTGTAATGTTATTATTCTATCAAGGGCATTATAGATATACAATAAATTTTTTTAAACACTTCTTAGGAAGTATATTTTTATAACAAACACATAAAAATCATACTTTCTCACTAATTTACTTTACAAGTAACTTACTTCTTCAATAACTCACTTCCTAGGAAGTAAGTTAATCATACCAAACAAGGGCTATCTTGTAACTAGATACTGGACCATAATCTCGAACATATAAACTGTCAAGGACAGCTTTTTCAAACGGATTTTCTTCACTTTATCATGAATTGTTGGATATCATATTCTTCATTGAATGGTTCAGAAAATGTATTATTGTGTATTTCATAGCTTTGTATTAGATATCTTGATTGATTATAAGAAGATTTTGTCTTCTCTTACACCTTTCATGCACCCTCTTATTATTGTTTTTTAAAAAATTTTATGGCAGTTGTGGTGATGGTAGCCTTGGCATTCCTAGTCAAAGAGGTGATAACTATGAATGTAGAAATATGAAGCTTATGCTTAAACAACAACAACGGGTAATTACATTCCATTGCTTAGTGACTGATGTCTATAGATGAAATTATGAAGGTACCTTGAATATTTTAATTCAATGGGATTTTGAAGTGATTTGAAGTCTTGCAATTTGTCTTTGAGCCTTTCTACATACTTGTTCAAGAAAATGCGTTACTTATTGTCTCTAGATATGGTTGACTAGGTATTGAATCCCATACTTACGAAAGTTAAGTTTGTAATTGTTTGCAGTTTGTACATGGAATCCTTATCTTGAATTTGTGATGATGCTTTGTGTTGACTTCGTTTGGTATGATTGATGGATAATAAATCCTTGTAATTGTGCAGGTATTACTAGGCCGATCTGATGTTTCTGGATGGGGAGCTTTCTTGAAAGTATTACTTAGATTGAATATCATTGTGTCGACCTTCTCCTTTCTGATATTTTTTTTTCTGATGAATGATTTTTATTCGTTCAGAATAGCGTGGGCAAACATGAATATCTGGGTGAGTATACTGGAGAATTGATTTCACACAAGGAAGCAGACAAGCGTGGAAAAATATATGATCGTGAAAATTCATCTTTTCTCTTTAATCTCAATGATCAGGTAGACGCTTTATTTTAATCCAAGGCCTCAGATGAAACTCCAACTCTTTGCTGCGCTTGTATATGTTACTAAGTTCTGTTACATGCAGTTTGTTCTTGATGCCTACCGGAAAGGTGACAAGTTGAAGTTTGCCAACCATTCGCCAGATCCAAATTGTTACGCTAAGGTATCTCTTTGAGTACTTCCTGGACATCGGATTTTCTTATTCGTCACCTTTGTTTCAGTTCCAAACGTCGTGCAGAACTCCACCACAAAGAACAATGCTGACATTTTATAAATCTCTGATTGCTTTAAATTTCTAAACATTGTGTGGCAGGTCATAATGGTTGCCGGAGATCACCGTGTTGGAATATTTGCCAAGGAACGAATTAGTGCAGGGGAGGAACTATTCTACGATTACCGGTATGAGCCAGACAGGGCACCTGCTTGGGCAAGGAAGCCTGAGGCATCTGGATCCAAAAAGGAAGATGGTCATTCAAGTGGCCGTGCCAAGAAGCTTGCTTAACATCAACATTGTTTATATCCTTGATTCAAAACTATGATCATTCTTTTGCATGCAGAAGCATTATCTTGCTAACCTTGGCGGATAGTAAGTCACACTGTTGGAGAGGGCAATGCCGTCTCCGACTCTTCGACAGACTCATTTCATTTTATCCCATATTCATCTTCACTTCAGATTTTTAGTCATTAACTAAAACATGAAAAAGAAAGACATTACATTCATTTCATGATCTAACCAAGCGTAAAGAACTGAGAATTTCCAATTGTAAACCATTCATATTTGCCACTCTCCTGAAATGACTGCTGGAATTGGCGATGAGTGATTTCTTGTACCAGAATTTGCTGAATTTACTGCTGAAATTAACATGTCTGTTTGTATGCACGCAAACTATATTTAGGTAGTTGATGCAGACAGATGGTGTTGTCTTTGTTGTTTTATTCTAAACGTTAAAACGTCTTCTAGTTCTTCCAATTTGGATTAAATATATATTACGTGAAGTTTGAGTTTGTTCAGAGCTAGTCTTGTACGTAAAGTAATCTGTTTTGTTATATTTTTGGATAAGAACAGATTTTGTTAGATTAAAGTAAAATTTTGTAATATAGAGTTAAATGTGGCTCTTACCCAAAAGAAATACCCTAAATTCGTCCTTTCTGGAGCCGCCTTGGTATATAAAGCATTTCCAAGCAGCCAAAGCTAATCTATGGAATGTCCAATCTGCGAGTTTGCATTAATTTGTTTATTAAAAATGAACAATGACTAAATTGAGTTGAAGTAAATTGTGCATTGAAAAAGAAGACCTTAGAGACATGGAAAAAGAGGCCCGGAACCGGCCCGGCCAGACCCGCCGGTTCACGGGTCCGGACCGGCCCGGAACTGGGTGAAATCGGTCCCTGGGCGGGTCGGTTACGGTTCACCTCTTAGGTTAACCGTGAACCGGCGGTTAACCGGAGGTTAAACCGCCGGTTTCCGGTTGGAACCGGCGGTTCCAACGGTTATATATTTTTTTTTAATTTTTTTTATTTTTTATTTACAAAATTAAACGAAAATTTAAAAAAAAAAAGAACTGGGGAACCGGTGGTTTCGACCCGGCCCGGAACAGGGCCGAACCGCCAGGAAAACGGGCCGGTTACGGTTCGGGCTCCTCCCGAACCGTGAACCGCCGGTTCGGACCCGGAACCGACGGTTCCGGCCCGTTTTCCATGGAAACCTCATTTCTAGTTTTACTTTTTCTTTTTTAGGAAAAAGTAATGTAAGAAGCGTGGAGAAATAATTGTGCTTTGTCGTGAGAACACAGAGTTAGTGGTTTTTGTTTATTCTACGGTTTTTTTATTCGGATATTCAGTTTGATTTTTTGAAAATTTCCAAACTCATTTTCAACTTCAATAGAGACAAAACAAAACTAGGGGATAAATTTGCATTTATTAAGTACTTGAATATCTTAATAACTTCCCCAGTCCCAACT
>CANYCX011048786.1:0-18705 GCA_948193385.1 Breynia disticha f. nivosa | reverse complement strand
GGGGCCTGAGGGATATTCAGAATTGTTTATGAATAAAACTATTTGTTGAAAATTTCATTCAAAATAATATAACTGTAATAATTATTTTAAATAACAAACAACTAAAAATAATATTGTTATTAATAAAATTTAAATTTTATTATTAAATATTAGGACTATATATATTTAAAATTTAAAAATTACTAAAATATATTATCATTAAATAAGCATTATTAAAGTCTTAAAAAAATAAATCATAACAATAAAATAAAAAAATATTTTTAAAAATAAAATTACAAATAACTACTAACTAAATTTAATATTTAAAATATATTTATATTATAAGATAATTACATGGGACTCGAGCAAGATTTTGAATTATTTATGAATAAAGTTATTTGTTGAAAAATTAATTAAAAATAATATAACTATAATAATTATTTTGAATAATGAACAACTAAAACAATAATAATATTATTAGTAAAATTTAAATTTTATTATAAAGTATCAGGAGTATATATATTTAAAATTTAACAATTACTACATAAAAAAATATATTATTATTATCTAACCATTATTTTTGAAATTATAATTTATTCAAACACTTATCATTAAATTATTAAATATATATTTTATAATTGGTTGGCACATGTCATTCAATGACAATGACAAATGTCAATTTTTTAATGCCTCCTTTAGCTTTAGTATAATAGATATTGATATAGATGGTGGTTAATGTGATGCTAAATTTTACATTTCAATAAATTATGAAGTTTCCTAAAATTCTACAAAAAAAATTTTCATAATTATAAACACTCTGTGGTTGATATGAAAACTTTAGCTGACAATATGTAAGAATATAAAAGTGTGTAATCATAATCAAAGGTTAGAGAGAAAACATTTACAACCACGATGGAGTTTTACAAAACTATGAAATTGTTTCTAATGAAAAACATCCGTCTTCGCACCCTCTTTACAAGTGTAGACTCCTCAGCCAACCTGCTAAAACATAACAACCATAATACAATAGGTTAGTATAAAACTTAGTAAGCAGATACCTCCTTCATCACTTGCCTGTCCATATAAAGTCTAATACACTCGTCCATTTATTCTCACTTTTATCTCTCTTGTTAAACTCTTGCATTATATCCTCACGAAGTGCTCCAATCTTTTTCTTAGATTCTAGGATGCATTATTCTATGTGTTTAATTCAAGTTTTCTTTGGTGTTATTTAGTCCAAAAGGTTATATTTTGAGTCCCTAACTTGGCCCGGATCAAGTACTAACTTAAGGACGCATTAGGGTAAGGTATATAGGTCAAAATAGGTCTCTGGGAAAGAATAATGTATGTTAATCTAACAGATTAATGTACGTTATTCATGTTGCTCCCAGAATAATGTAGGTTTACTAGGATACGTCAACCAGACTCAGCAGCCCTATTTTTCACTTTCAATTCACACTTAACACTCAAAAAATTTCCCACCTCAAACTAACTTCATACCACATGTGTACCATACCATACACTCACCTGCTTATCCTCATGCTTGCACACACAGAGAAAACACAACAAGCATCGTACAATTAACACACGCATTCACCATTCATATCCATTTACACAATTTTTTACATAACAATTAACACCTTCTAATTTCATAACCTACACCTAAATCACTTAAAACACAAGGCCAACATTCACCTACCACCTTCTCACACATATTTACAATAATTCCATTATTATATCTATAGATAGTTAACCATTTCCCTTATGCCAATCATACACTCAATAGTCATTCAAACATGTTATCAATAGTCATTCAAACACGTTACATTTACTAACCACAAATCACACATCACACATACATATAATTCGTTTAAAAATACAACACTAACATTCACATACAAGCCTAACTCTGCCCCGATCACATTTCATTTTACACTACAAATCATATACACATGAGCCCAATTCATTCACATTCGCAAATCATTCCACATTCTCATATAGTAATGCACAATCATTCACATCATTCACCCCAATTAAGCTAAATGCGTATGCATCATGTTCATGGAATGTCTTTTCTCACTATCATGCTTTTCTCAAAGTGGATCCTCTCTTTTTTCCTTTGGTTGTTCAACCAGTGTCCATACGCTTAGAATCACTCAGTCTCATATGACACCTTCTCATTCTAGTATATGAGATTAGAATCACTCATTCTCACATTACAATCTCTATCCATGCTCATTTGATTATAATCACTCACTCTCACATTGCTCATGTCAATGTGATTAAAATTGCTCACTCACACATGAAACTCTCTCATTTCAGTTATATGTGATTAGAATCACTTACTCTCGCATTACCAATCTCTATCCAGGCACATATGATTAGAATCACTCACTCTCACATTTCCTGTGTCACTGTGATTAGAATCTCTCACTCTCACATGACACTTTCTCATTTTGGGTATATGCGATTAGAATCACTCACTCTCGCATTACCAATCTATCTAGGCACATGTGATTAGAATCACTCACTCTCACATTACTTGTGTTATTGTGATTAGAATCCACTCACTCTGACATGACACATTCTCATTCTGGGTATATGCAATTAGAATCACTTACTCTCGCATTACTAATCTATCTAGGCATGTTGATTAGAATCACTCACTCTCACATTGCCATTATCTCATAAATCGATCAACATAGCGTCCATGTAATTAGAATCACTCACTCTCACGTGACGCTTTTCCATTCATAGCCTATATGATTAGAATCACTCACTCTCAAATAGTTAATATCGTTCACTCTCTCACCATAGCACATGTGATTAGAATCGCTCACTCTCACATTGCTATTTCTATGCAAGTTGTTCAACCAAGGGTTTTTCCTACACTCTCTTCTTACTATATTCTTATCTCATTAATGCATGTATGGCACATGCATGTATGTCATGAATGAACATGTCGTATGATCACATTTTTCTCACAAGCTAGTAATCACCATTGCTTCACACACATTGCATTCTTTTTTTAAATTCCTTGTATACCCATAATAGATCATAACACTGCATTCATTATATGTAATCAAAGTCCATTATTATAAATTACACGTTTGGACACATAATTCAATGGTAATTCAATATAGCATTATTCACATCATATATCATAGAATACATCTCAAAGCATCATAGATCAATACACAAGACTACACACGCATCTCAAACTTCTCATTTCAATTGTATTCATAATTTATGCATGAACCAAAATTTACCTTTCCAAACATAAGTCATTTATCACACATATACATAATGACACTGCTACTCATTAATTATCCACATCATTAACCTTATCACAATCGTAATCATCATTGCAAAAATCGCACCATACAAATTCATATGCAAAATCCTCATTCGAATATATGTATCATGATATGCTAGTGCAAATCACCCCATACATTTCATATACATGATTCTCATCGAGCTTTTGCTCAGTAGTTTTCTCTTCGAGTTTTCGCTTGATAATTGAACAATCCATGAATGCCATAAGAATCATGCACATAAGACACATGCTCATGCATTCAATGTTACCCACTATCAATCTCATGCAAATGCGACTGTATGATTATTCCATATGTATGAAAAATCATGAATGCCATGAATGCCATGGATGCCCATAGTTATCATACACCTCTTTACAATCAAAAGTCACCATTTTTGAACATACCATTCATTCATTTCACAGACTCTTTCATACCATACTAGGTTAAGGGAAAACATCTTCATTTCATTTAACACAAATCAACTATCACAAATTACATCTGTCAAGACCTTCCACACATGTAAGAAGCATCATTATTCTATTTTATTCAAGACAAATCACATAGTCGTATTAGTATCTTCACATTCTATCATTTCATTAACACAACCACACCCAATATACTCTTTTCTCCACCTTGCATATTCATACTAAACCAAAGAGAATTTGTCCATTTCATGCAAACAAAATCAACAACATCAATCATTCATGATTAAACATCACAATGTACAACACCAAACATGGTCATTATAAGTCCACACACACAAAACCATGCACAACACTTCATAGCATACGACTTCTATTTAATAGCTACATATTGAATTATACACTCAAGCCAACATAATTTACCATGCAAAGACTACATATGGATAAGAAAGTGATGAGGTATACACTTACTTCCAATCCAAGCAAGCCCCTTTGACGGTAGCTCTGTTTCCCTTGCAACCTTCAATTCCTACAATTTTAGTTAAAACAACACTCCCATGTTAGGAGTTTTGAACAATTTGCATCATTCCAACCTTAATTTCTTCTATTCCTTAAATTTTCTCTTGGCTAACCTAAATCCTAATACAATTGGTTGTTACTCTCTGATTCTATTTATTCGTTATGAAATTCACCCTAAATTTCCCTCATTTAAACTTCCATCTACACAAAATCCCTCACTCTCCCTAAAACCCCAAAATCCATAATCTCCCATAAATCTTATGTTCTTATGTTTAATGTTTGCACATATAGAAACTACAGTAAAAACCCATTTAAACCCTACCAAGTTCACTTTATTTCTTATAGATTTTGTCCTAGGGTTAGAGATGTTACCTTTCACCAAGTTTGCCTCAAACCTTAGATGGAAGGAAAATCTGATTGGAGGAATGATTCGGTGTTTTACTGTAGAAATCTACGTGCAAGTAGGAATGTTTGGTGTTTGGGAACTCTTAGGAAGGTGTTTTAGGGTTGTGGAGAGTGTTTGGAAGGTTGTAGGACGTTTATGTCCCGTTTGAGGCTGTTTTGTGCCTTTTAATGAAGTGTCCAGATCCCTGATAACATAGGTTTAGGAGGAATTAACACATGTTAGACGACCCAGAATAACGTACGTTATTTTTCACTTAAACATACATTATTTCTCCATTTCCACGATAACGTACATTATCCTTGAGGTAACGTACATTTTCCCTGTCTAGTCTACTGCATTCTTTGTTTTTAACTCCCATTCTCGCTGTACCTCACTTTGTGATTCCTAATACCCTAACATTGTTTTTCCTTGATTTTAACCAATTTTCAGGGATTAACTTCCCAGGCATTACAGTTAAAGGGTCCCAAGCTGAGAATTGTGAATGGTTGGATTATGGATTGGGTCAGTTTGATTAGGTATGAGGTGAGGCGAGGTGAGGTGAGGTTGTTTAGTTTTTAATTAAAAGGGGTTCGATTTATTTTAAAAAATATTAGGATTTTTAATAAAAATAATTAAAAAAATAAAATTGTATTTGCTTACTCCTTTATGAGAAAAGAAATAAATGTTTCTTTAACTTTATAATACACAAAAACAAAATCAATGAATGTGTAAGAGCGTGCAAGGAATTTTAAGTTGTTCCAAACTAAAAATAAAAGTGCACTGGAAAATCTGAATCCTTAAACAAATGACTATAAATGAAGAAATTACGAGGATCTTTCTCCAACAGTTCTTGATTCAAAGGTATTCAAATTGACATAACAATAATTGAAAACAAGAAATTAATTATAGCTAACAACTGCAATAAAAATAATGTGAAAGGAACGTGGTGTTGTTGTCTGAATGTGTGTCGTCTAAGCTTAACTATCTCCGTATTTATAGACATCTTCATATTTGGTAAGTATATCAAAATTAAGAATTGATCTTTCTTTCTTTGTGTTGTCAATTAAATATTCTCCTCATTTGCTTACTTTTTTGGCACCTTAATTCCTGTAACAATTTCTTGCCTTATTCGCCAAGATGGAACTGAAAGCTTTGTATCGATGACTGATTCTGTTTGACTATTTTAGCCTCTGGACCAGGATTATTTTTTTCCATGCTAAAAGAAAAACCTCACCGGTGGTTCAGGGGAAGGAGGAATAGGTACAGGAGAGGCTAGATGGGGACTGTCTTCGAGAATACTAGCAATGATTGGCTCTATCTAAGCCATGATGTTTGTGGGGAGCTTCGGGATGAGAAGAGGATGAATGTTTAGAGAACGTGGAGGAGAGTCAGATGTAGAAGAGGTAGGGGCACTGGTTTCTTCCTCCTCAGAAGACTTAATTGAGTCCCCCGTATCTAGATCCATTTGAACAGGTACAAAATCGGTGTTTTGCATACAGGTCCCACAGGCAAGCCTACTTGAATTCCTCGATTTAGAATAAGAGATGGGAGGATATAACACTTTGCATTTGGGTGAGATGTCTACCAAGGGAAAATACGTATGGTGAGCCTCCATAAGTTAAGTTTTATTAACAAAAATAAAAGAAGGTCATATAGGTAAGCAAAATTCCCCCGAAAACTAGACTGCTAGAACCTGTAGAGGAAAGCATTCAATAAAAAATGCTTACAGACAATGGGTAGAGAATGAAGGAACTTACCAGTGATCTTAAGATACTTTAGCCTACCATAATTGGAAAGAAGCCCTAAGGTTGTCGATGCTGGAAGCCACTAGGATGATAGGATAAGAGTCTTGCTCAGATAGACAATCTAAAATCATTAGAGATGCTCAGTAGCATCTTCCATGGAGAGGGAATCTTTGGTAGATTGATGTCGAGACATAATCCCATAGAGTTCTTAGACTAGACCAAACTGCTTGCATAGGAGATGTGGAGAGTAGAGGACTCGGATGACTCTTAGAGATTTGGTGGAACCTTTAGTTACTAGTAAGGAATTGGAGAGCAAATATCAAGCCTCCATTCGAAATTTTAGTCGGCCAAATGTGTGTCAGGAGTAGAACGAATGAAAGACTGTAAAGGGATTGTCAGAAGATCATCCTCCTTGCCATAATTAAAAAGGAACTTCGGCGGTGCGACGTCCTAAGAAAAGCCACTAAAATAAACCTCTCTGGAGCCATAGTCCAGGAACGCTCGCATCTAGTGACAAATATGCCTTGTAGGGATTAAACAAAGGATTCAAAGCCAGGGAGACAAAGAGATGGGAAGTAGAGAAAGATACACAACTGTACCAACTAAGAAGTCACTGCCAAAGTATAGAAGGTATGGTTGGAAACTGCTATAACCATATGAGAGTAGTATTGTGCTAACAAAACTACAGCCAAGGCCAACTTGATCCCTGCCCACAGGGAGGGCTTATTTGGAAAGACTGCTGCTATTGTTGTTAGAAATAAATCTACAGACTAAATGCCACAGGAAGGCAAAATAATTCTATTATAAGTTTGTAAAGCTCATTCTAGTTGAATAATCTACAAAGAAAGAATATGGTCAGCTCTTATTGCATCATAAAGACGTAAAGAAGGAAGGTAGGCTACTCATCCAAGTAATTGCTCTATAATTCAGCTTCTAAGGAATTCTGCCTACTAGTATGCCCTATTTTTATTCTTGTTACTGAAACTTAATTAGTAGAGGCTCACCATCCATATTTTCCCTTACCAGACACCTAACCCAAACACAAAGTGCTAAATCCTCTCGTCCTTTCTCCTAAATTGAGGAAATTGAGTAGGCTTGCCTATAACCCGTATGTCAAACACCCTTTTGTACTTGTTCAAATGGATATAGATACGGGGGACTCATTTGAGTTTCTTGAGGATAAAGAAACCAGCCCCTTCGCCTCTACTACATTTGAATCTCCTCCATGTCCTCTAAGGGTTCCTTCTATCCTATCCCAGAGCCCCTCGCTGTGAGGCTCAAAAATAAAATTTTAGTTATTTTCAAATCCCAAAATGTAAATCATTTATCCGATATTTGCAATCATTTTTAACATAAAAATGGATATAAAAAAGAGTTATTAACAATTCAATCAATTTATTTGAAATGTAACAAATAAAATACACTTCTTTAAAACATCTTTTTCAAACAATCCATATTTGTAAACTACGTCTTCGAGTCCTCCTCGTAGTAATCCTGCTATACCTGCACAAAAAAAAACAATCAGAAGGGGTGAGTATATAAGAATACTCAGTCAGTGTAACCCAATTTCAGTTTAATTGAAGTGCAGGATATCATAGCCACACAGGCATAGTGTCATACAGATCTTATGCAATATGTGAATGTATGAATGACATTCGTATCAATCCATATGACAAGGCACAACTCACACAGAGCATATAAGATACCACACAGGTTCACTTTTATCATGCTTTCAATAATATCAATCATAGCACACAACAATTGAAATAAAGAAAGCATGTCAATATCTCACACAGAGTACATTTAGTATAAAAACATACCACACAGGTATAGTATCAACAATATATCAATATCAACTCTATGTCAACATTTCTAAATGTAAGCAACACATGCTTTTCAACAATTAACTATACATCATCTATATGTCAACTATATATCAACTAAGGTATATGTGTGTCAATCATATATCAACCATGATATATAGTTAAAAACATATTATTATCAACAAGCAAGAGTTTATATTCAAGCCTTCGTATTCTTTCACTTTGAACTCAAACCATAAAATCATGTTTTACATACTAGGTTAGATGAAATCAACTCTAAATCAACCAATACATCTCATTTTCAACTTTATTCATCTAAATCTAGCAATCTTCAACTCACAACATTATAGGCCAGATATATTGGCATATATATACAAGCCTAGAAAATCTCTCATTTATAAGAAATAAACTTGATAATGAATTTAGTAAGCATAAGAACACTTACCTCGAATACACGCAAAGTCAAAAATATCGACACCAAATCAATCTCTATAATGCTGAGCCTGCTCCAATCGTCGATTTCTCGAACTAAATCTCTCTTTCTCTCCCTTTCCTTCCTTCTCTCTCGTCTCTCTTTCTCTATATCTCTCCCTCTCTTTTTATTTCTTACCATCATTTGCTTCCATTTCCATTTTATAGACGAGAAAATGAAGCCTCGTCATCCTTCTCTACTTCCATTTGACTCCAGCTAATGGTTTCAGAAAAGTACGCGTGGTCAGCATAAAGTACGCATGGTCATACCATGACTACAAGCAGTCGCCCTCACAACGTGTCTATGTGCACCTAACCAACACGTTGTCAACCTTAAGTACACATGGTCCTTGCCACTGCGCGTACTTGAATCCCACAATGTGTACTTTGCTTTTTTTTTCTGCCTTGTTTTTCCTTTTATACATACTTATGTCAACACCTAATCAACCTTCAATCAACTCCTCATTTTCACATCAATACTCAATTTAATATACTCAAACAAATTCCAGGATGTTACACTCACAAAGGTGATGACTCAGTTAGAGCCAATCATTGCCAGTATCATTAAAGAAAGTCCCCCCCATCTAGCCACTTTTGTACTTATTCCTCCTTTCCCTGCACCACCAGTGAGGTTTTTCTTTTAGAGTGAAACTCTCCCCATTTACTTGGGCATTTAATTTTTTTGGTTTGTAGGGTTTTGAAGACACGAGGATTAAAATGGACGCAATGCTAGCTGTTGGTTGGAAAGATCCCCAGGCTTCAATCAACTTACAAAGTATGTTGACCCTACCTCTACACAACTAGTTGAGGAAGAGCTTTTAGATGAGAATATTTCTGTGACTAAGATGAATCTGTAATGAATTTTCAGTTTGGAGCTACCAATAATTATAGATGATATTGCTAAATCTTTTACAATAGCCATCGATGTCCTCCTCTACTTGGATATCACTATACCTCAAAAATTCTCTCTCCGTAGTCTCAAGAAGAAGATCTCAATATTACGTTACAACTTACTTACTGCCTCTACCGAAAAGAATAAGGTGGTTGCCAAGATGACAGACTTTCATGCCTTGAGTGCAGCTTATGAAAACCAAAGCAACAATGTCTAGGCATTGAATACAAAATTTCAAAGCCACTGGGCAGTCCTAGAGGAGCAACTAGCCTCCATTGAATAGTAGAAACAAGAGATCCGAGTGTTGGAAATGAAGACATCAGAAATAGAGTGCATCATTAAGGCAGGCATAAAGACTGTCAGCACCTTGGTTTAATTCTTGAATAAGGAGAGGTCTTTTGCCATAGTTGAGGGGCAACGTCTGAGGAGTCTCTTGCCCACCATCTCGACATGACAAGATCAATTATAGGATCAGGAGAATGTACTCTAGGGCTACCATCTACAATGGGGTTAGGAGATTCAACACACGAGTTACCCATTTCTGTAGTTGAAACACTTGTGTAGTTCATATTTTGTACATTTTGGGAACTGATTGACTGTTATGTAGCAGCTTTTTTTTACATTTAATACATGTAGTGGCCAAGGGCCAACTTTATTTGCTTAAGAATGCTTATGATGAATATGGTGGACAAATTACTGATCTTTATTTGATTCTTACTTTCTGATTATTTAAAACTTGTCAGTTTTACATTGTGATTTTTCCACATAGTAAAGAAATATTTTTCTCAGGTACTTGCCATTGAAAAACTTAGTATGAGGTTCTCCTTCTAGACTTTATAACCAGTAGGCATTCCTTGAAAAGGTTTCCTTAATTCTAAAAGGGTTGTCCCAGTTGGCAAACTATTTGCATAAACTCTATCCTTGGTGTAACAGGTAAGACCAACTTCCATAATAGTTCTTATTTGTCAAAGCTCCTTACCGGTACTCTCTTACAATATGTTTGGATGGAGTGTATGTAAAGGTAATTAATGGAAGGGCAAATAATAGTAATGGTCAGAAAGGAATAGAAAGGAAAGGGAAGGGTACAACCCTTATTTGAGAGATAAAAAAAAGAGTGTGAATAATGGAATGTAAAATTATTATTTTACAATTAAAATACTAAAATACCCATGCAACAAAATGTAATAAGTGTTATAGTAAGAAGACAATTTGGGGTTTTCCAATTTTAATGAGGTTAGAAATAGAAAACATGTACAAAAATAATGATACGTTCCTTACACTCCGATTTGGAGTGTAAGTTTTAGAGTGGAAAGAAGGGTAAATGTTATCCTCTTTTACCTTCATCTACCCTCCATTACTTCTCCTTACTATTCATCAAAATAGGGGTAAGTATTTACCTTTGCTTTACTTCCTCTCCATTACGCCTCCTTCAACTCCATCCAAGCACACTGTTATTGTATGCTTTGGACATTTTATTTTTTTGCAGGATCATCTTGTTCAATGCTTCTAGCCTTGCTTCATTCAGTTCTTCAAGTTCCATAACAATGGATTGTGAGAATTCTTTTAAGGTAAGATTGTTCTGTTGGGATAACTGATGCATCCTAACTCTAAGTGACAGAAACAATGCACAAGTGTGCACAGTCAAGTAATATGGGGAGTAAAGACTCAACCCAATTATCGAACCCTAGTGAAAATAGCTATATTCCATGCGAGTTATTGTTGCTTATTTAAAAGTCTAATTGATTAAAGGGTTGATTTTTGAATAAAAACTAAACTACATGAATTTGAATGCGACTAATCTAAAATGCAAGAAATGTAAAATGCGATTAAACAAAATCAATTGACAAAAATGTAAATTGCATAAACTAAAACAACATAAATAGAGTACGATAAATTTAAAGACATCAATTATAAGTCAAACTAAAATTCTCATTGCATTGAAACGTAAAAGTATCATTCAACAAGTAACTGAATATGTAAAAATGTAAAAAGCCTACCTAAACTCAACAAACTTCTCAATTTAAAACATCAAAACATTAAGTAATCAACAAAAACACAAAAAACCAATTGAAAGATGAGCGTACATAGATAAAATTTGACATAAACAGTAAATGTGCAAAAAAATAAAGATAACATTGTAAATGTAAAGAAACTTCATCCTAAGGAATCCTACAAAAAAAATAATTGAAATCCTGCATACAAAACATAATGGAAACTAGGAAGTAATCAAAAATGAAATCCAATTGCAAAAATGTAAAGGGAGTGTGAATGAGATGTAAAATCGAATGCAGATTGAAATCTGAATGCGAAATTGAAATCTAACACTAAGAAAGCATGTAATTCTAAGGAAAAACATATAAAATCCACTAAGAACTTAAGGAACTAAACCTTAATCTGTTCTAAGACCTAAAACCTCATCCCTCAAAATCTTCTTCTTTCTCTCTAGGAAAAACCCCTCTTATTGGAAAGGGCACTTTCCATTGCTCGACACGGTTGATCTAAATCAAGCACTGCTTGTGTTCCATGTTTTAATTAAATGACACGTTGTCAGCAAGTGCAGCACACACCTCGCGATGAAATTAATTTAGTACGGTCACCGTGTTGAGCAACAAGGCTCATGCTAAACCTAAGAACTCAGCACTATGGGCTTGCTTTCACAAATGGACTGGGCTTGGAAATTTGGGCTTGAACACTAGTTGAAATGACCCCATACTGAGTCAACATACTGGGTGTGTTGGCAATGTTTGTGCCTGTTTCTCTTCTTAATCACTGAAAACATGTCCACATATTTGTATCAAATAATAATCAAAATAGACTGTCGATTCTATAATAAAAAAGTCATGTAAACAACAATTGAGAATCTATAAAGATACGACTATTCTGCGTGAAAGTATCACATTCAAAATAAATGATATTTTTCTATCAATTACGATTTTAAATGCGATCTTTGGTGGAAATTTAGCTAAGATGCACACTTAATACACAACTATGGTATGAAAATATGCTCATATTATATGCGCATCAAACTCCCCAACACTTGAATCTTTGCTTGTCCCGAGCAAAGCAGGATAAAGATCAAGCTACCAACCAATCCAACAATCAAACACGTAAAAATCAATCTCAATCAAATCAAATCATAATGCAACTAACAGATTATTTGAGAAACAAATAATCTAAGTGTCAATTGCAAGTTCTAAATAAATGACAAGAAGAGTAGATATTTAAGACTAATCTAGTGGCATCTCTAGACTTAAACAGTAATCGACAAATAGTTTCTTTTATTATTGTAATCTTTTAACCTTAACCTCTTATTTTCTTTTTATTTTTCTTTTCCTTTATTTTTATTTTCATTTGCTTTATTTTTTTCCTCTTTTTTTATTTATTTTATCTTTATTTTATTTTTATTTTCCAAGTACTTCTTTTGCTAGGAGATTTCTCTAGTGGAAAGGTGAAACCAAATGCTTGCATTAGGCTATTGATTCTCACCATTCGTGAAAAAACTCCTAATTTTAAAAGTAAAAGCGCATGCTATATTCGTTGAATAGAGGAGCAGTTCCTTGGACGAAAAAGGAGGTTTATTAATTAAAGTAAATAAAGGAGACAGTTTGCCTAAAACCTAAGTCTGTTATGTCACCAAACTAGAACTAGTCTATCAGTCCTGCTTAATTCAAGACCATCAAGTGAAACATGACAATTGGTAAAAAAGGAGATTTATTTTCTTAGATAAAACAATCAAAATTGCATTTATGATCCTCTTATCATGATCAATCAGCTATAGTTTAAGTGTTTGACCTCAAAAAACATGATCTCTCCCCCACACTTATTTCAAACATTGTCCCCAATATTTGATATAATGTCAAAACAATTAAGACACATGTAACAAGTATGCACAAAATAGAAAAAAAGAAGATAGAATAAGAAGACAGATTACATATAGAAAGAAATAGAAAGAGAGAGAGAGAAAATGCCCGTGAAGAGATGTCGAGAATCGAAGAGGTCATTCCTATAAGAAGAGAATGAAGGTTTATAAAAGTGTATATTTATATATATATACAGACAAAAATTGCAAGTAAAGAAAAGAAATAAAGAAAATAAAATAAAATAAAAATTTGAATATGTAATTAAATTGAAAAAAAGGAAATAAAGGATAGAGTGTGAATGTTTGCAGTTGAAGGTGGAAGCGCAAAGTGTGTCGGTAGTGAAAACATGCCATATTTGACACTGGCAAGGGCTGTGTCGGAGACAACATGATTCGTGATGATCTGTCAAAATGGGTCGTGTTGAATGGAACATGTCATTTTGATTAGTATTAACCAACACAAGTCGTGTCGAGAGAACTCCTGTTTGAACACCTACAACCAAAAAAAGATCAGTGACGCAGCACGACAATTGTGTTGAATGGCACAAGGCATGCTGTGTTGGAAATGAATTGACGACACCTGTTTATACATAAAACCTACAAACAATCAATCACAAACTCAAAATATCCAATCCTTGTGCAAATCCTACAAGAGAATGACTTCATGTAGCAACAGACAATATGAAATACATCCAAACATCATTGTAAATGAATACATAATAACTATCATATAAGTTTGAATCATACATAATATCAATATCACATACATCACTAACTAAATAGAAGATGCCTATGATAACATACATAATAACTTAAACAACACATCAATCCTATGGAGGCCTAAATAGAAATAGCAGAAGATCACCCGAAAGATATTCTGGTGAAGGGTACATAGGAATGATCACATAAGGATTCTAATCTAGTGGGGAAAATGATATTGGCATTGCGATGTCATCAGGCTCTGTGGAATGAGCTGGATTTAGAGTAGGTCAATGCAGTTGAATAGGAGTAGAAAATGGCAGCGGTTTAGTGAACTATGGTGGTGTGGAGTGACGCTGAGGAGTACTACGACATCGCTCATTGGAATCACTGACCCCGTGGCACTCGAGGAACGATAGCTCAGACACTCTGCCAAAGAAAAAATACTGGCCATAATAGAGTCTATACGACTCGTAGTCTCTCGATGATGTGTTTAGAGGTACTCTAAGTGTTGTGTGTACTCTCTGCTGGTCCTCAATGTGCGTATATCTCTCTGGTTAAGCTCTCTGCTATATAATGTGCTCATGTTCCCTTTACATATGATTAAATCTCTGAGACTGAGCATCTACTTATCTACTAGATGTTATTGATATATCTTGATAGATCCCATCTATAATTGAATATCCTGGAATTGGTTCTTAACCTCCTACTAATGTTGTGTTGCCTGCTCAATGGACTGTTATGTAGTATAAATCTTGTGGTACATTGTCGTCCACTCTTTAGGAAGGGGAAAGACCCCAATTGTAGGTATTAAAGGTGTAGGATGAGCGTAGAAATGGCAATTTGGCTATAGAGGTATAGTAAAGGGTCCCTCATAGTAAGAGAAATTGCATAGTAATGGACTCTATAGTGTCGATGTTGGCTCTGTAGCCTAAGCTGCAGGAGAGGGTGAGTGGGGAGGCTGTTGCTAACGCTTGTACTGGTAGCTAATAATCTACGCAGTCTGTTATCTCTATAGATCATATTTATATGCTCATAGAACTGCACATCCATACTAGAGATATGGGGTAGTCGTGTTTGAGACTCATCACACAAATAATCAATGCCTAACTCTGTGGCTATCCTTGCAACAAAGTAAGCTCCTACGATTGCTCCTATCTTTTTATTGCATTTTCGATAAATGTGATCAAGAAATAGGTGAGCCACATCAATAGGATGAATATGTAGGCAGACGTACATACAATGAAGGTAACGCCTGCCAACCACACCATCATCATCAATCGTCTATAAAATTGATTGGGTGAGCCACCAATGAATAATCCTCACTAATGGATTACTGCACTTACTCACTTTCAACTAGCTGGGATTACAACTACTACTAGATAAACCAGTGAGCTCCATTTAAAACTCCCCAACATTATAGTGATGCCTGTCAAAAGTCGTGCGATCTCTAGGGGAATTTTCTATGTCATCAAGACCTCTCATCATCCTCTCTAATCTCACAAAAAACCACCTACGCCATATTTTTGCCTGTCTAAACTAAAAAATCTTCCCTTTAAAAACCATATCCAGGGTAACCATAAACTCTAAAAATAACTCCTCACAAAATACTAATTGAGCATCCATCTTGGAGTACTCAACTAATCTTCCATTGAATAGTAATTCATTTACATCCAAATCAACACTCAATCTTTGTAGCACGTCAAAATCTAAGCATTTTTCTAAGTGTATCTCACAGTTAGATAGTAAATTATGCCTCAAAATCTCAAAATCATTGTCAAAATAAAGAAAAGGATGAGTGGCAAGAGGTTACTTATGCTTACGAGAAGAAGATGCTGCCATTTAAATGGAATTAAGGAGAAAAAATGTTAGATCTTGTTGCTTAGAACATATGAAGGGGCGTGTAAGGCATCATGTTGCTGTCATGCTATTAGGGGTTTTATGTTGTGGTGTTTCTGAGTGAAAATGGAGGGAAATAGGAGTTACAGCACAGGATTGTTTATACTTCAAGGCTTACGATCGTGATGAGCTTGGCACGAGTCGTGACAAATTAGGGTTCACTTAGCACAAGATTGCACTGCTCAGTATGAGGGTTGTACTGGCATTCAGAATAAGTTTTTTGAACATTAGCACAACGTCATCCCAATATACTATGACTCATGCATACTGGGTTAGAAAATCAAATATGTGCACGACCTATGCTGAGTATGAGCATAGGTCATGCTCCTTAGAATTAAAGCACGAGTTTCGTATGGTTCAGTATGAGGGGCGTACTAAGCCACTTCAATGAAGAATTTTACTTCCAAACTCTCCACTTAAACACCTAAAAACCAATAAATCAATCCCTGACACTAAGAAAACACCTGGAACACATGAATCTCCCCAAAAAACATGAATCTTGCATGACATATCCACAAAAAGAACAACTAATCCTAATAAAAAAGAGCAAAATTTACATATTTACAAGGGTGCTTCCTTCCAATCGGAATTTCAACTAATAGCAAAGCTCACTCTTAATAAAATTGACAGGAAGTCTATTGACCTCCTAATCTATCGAGATACTTCTGTAAAATCTCAAAAAGTCGATCCCTATTCTCACTCAGCAATCGAATCTCACCAAGAAAATTTTATGGCAAGGATATGGACAATCCAAAGAAAAAAATGATAAAATCCTCTTGGACCTCTGAACCAAACTAGAGCATAAATCCATACAAACTTGATCCTTCATCCAACAAAGAAACATTGGCTAGAAAATTCAACTATCAAGATTGATCATCAGCCTCTGTATCTCTCTCCAACTGTAATGCACATACTTCTGACAGGATCTCTTCGTAGCTCATATCCTGTTGCAATTCGAAACTCAATGTATATGAAATAGAGTAAGCAGATGTATGATTCTCAGATGCATTCGCAGATGATCCTAAGTAAGGGAAGGTGTAGGTAACCACCTTATTATCCACTCACAGACTGAGCTAACAATTGAGCTAACCATTGTTAGGATCAAATACAGCTTGTGCTATCATAAAGAATGGACGTTCTACTATTAATGAGCGCTCTGCACTCTGAGAATCTACCACCACAAAATCAACTCAAAAAATAAATTTGTCAACGCGCACGTACACATCTCTCGCAATCCCTCTGGCCGAAATAACAGATTTATATGCCAGATGAAGGGGAGTAGTAAACTTCTATGGCTCAACCCCTTACAACTAGCTAAAAACTGTGTACGACTTAATGTTAACACTCAGCCCGCTATCAAATAATGATTTTTCAACGAACAATTTGTCGAGATAGATGGGGATAGTAAAATTCCCAGAGTTAGGTAACTTTGCTAGAATTAGAGGGGGTGTCAATGAAGTTTCTCGAAACTCAGTTGATGTTGCCTCCACTTTCATCCTCCATAATCTACTGCGGTGCAATTGTAACAACATCTCCACTAGCAAAGTATCCACTCTTTATGCTTAACTACTCCTCTACCCCAACCACAGAATGATACGAGGCAGGTGTCTCCTTATATGACACAAAAATAACTCTCACTTTTTTTAGGGTTCTTTTTAGTGTTACTGAGTAGCAAATCCTGTGGCCTTACACCAAGCTGTTTTACCATCTAGCTCATCTAGTGTAACATTCCGAAAATTTTTCGTCTAAAATAACGACAATAGATGATTTAATGTTAATAAATAATAGTTTAAAAAGTAAGTAAAAATGGTTGATATAAGGTTGATATGAAAATGAGTGGGAAAAATAAAATAAATAAATAGATAAAAATTATTTTCCGGAATTTCCAAGTAAGCGCAGTGGGGAGTGAAGAACACAGTGTCGTTGCCACCACGCGTACTAAAAGACGCGGTGTCGTAGCGACTACGCGTAGTCGGCAGCCACCCCGCGTACTTTCATAAATGTCAGAAAAAAAAATGGGGAACACAATTATGCCCATTAAGTATAATTAATATAAAGTAGATCTAAATCTACCTTCTTATATTCCTTTCCAGCAGAAAAAAAATCAGAGGGATAGATCTGGAGTTAAGGGGTAAAGTGCTGGAATTTTTCTGGAAGAAATCTTGGTGATTTTGGTGGAGAATTTCTGGAGAAAAACTCATTCAAAGTAAAAGGTAAGATGAGTTTACATTTGGTTGATTTTAAGTTGATTTTGAGTTTTTGGTGAAGTTAAAGGATGAAATAAATTTTGGAAAATTAAGCTTTTGTTGTTGGAAAGTATGGATTTATTCTGGAATTTATTTGGGATGATTTTATGGATGATTAGATGGCTGAAAATGGTATAGACCTAAGATTTATTTATAGTTGACAAATGGTTGATTTGTAATGGATATTGATGGATTAAATCATCCAATGAAAGATAATAAATTCTGGTATGTTGTAAATTAACGTACAGGAGATTTGTGGAATTTTTGGGAACGATTTTGAGGCTGTAAATTGTTGGAATTTCTTGGATATCAGGTAAGTGTACTTTCACTGACGTATTATCGTAATTAAAATTTTATGCTTAATTTTTATTAAGTATGATATCTGTAATTATATTAAAAATTAGTTATATAAAGATCCAGTAGAAAGAAGTATGTTAGAATTAATTTTG
>CANYCX011048522.1:0-11591 GCA_948193385.1 Breynia disticha f. nivosa | reverse complement strand
AAAGTCCAATTGAGGTGATTCAAAAGGTGTTTTAAAGCTGACTCAAAGATCTAAAACTTTTGTGAAGAAATGAAGAAGTGATTCGGTTGTTATCATGACCGAAAATGGCCACCAATTCGGAACATGTGTGCTGGCAGCTTTCTTTTGACAAAATGAAGCATGTTTGAGTTGGAAAAGCAAGAGTGGCATGTGATTCCATGTTCTATGATGGAATATTTTCTGGAAAGGTTGGCAAGATGAGATGGAAAAGATGGCAAGTGGCCAATTTAATAAAGAAAAAGGTTGTTCATGGAGGCCTATAAATAAGGTTGATTGAAGGTTTGAAGATTATCTTGGAGCGAAGATCATATGTGCATAAAAACTCTTAGGAGGTGGGTTTTTGGAGCTTTGTGAAGGCAGCCATTTTCCTTCTTTGTTATTGATTTCTTGTGTTTAGCATGTCTAGCTAAACACTCAATCTAGTTGAGGTAACTCTTGTGTAATCCATTGTGTTGTGAGACTTAAGTATTTTCATGGTTTATTGCTTTAAACATCCATTTGATTTCAGTTCATGTCAAGCTAATATTTGCTATATTTATGGCTATATTCTGCTAGTTAAGATTGCGGGTTCTCGTTAATCTTTGCGGTTGGTAGCATTATTACATGGAATTAATTACTTGTTTAGTTGTTTGTAAGAGAAATTAGATGGTCCATTATAATTCAATTTAGGTTTCTAAATTGGTTTCTTGGAGATTGAGTCTCTATAATTATTCATGCGGTTGCAAATACGATTTATCAAGGTGTCTTGGAATTGATTTGTTAACTAGAGAAGTGTGCTATCGAGGTGTCTCGAGTTCACCGAAAAATTGAGTAGAGATTGAGCATACGGGCGTTTGCCAATGTTTATAACTAAACTTGTTTGAATTAATAAAGCGTATTTGTAGCGTCGAGGATCAACACCGGATTATACGGATTATCTCAACTAGATATCTCTTTATTGAAATTTTATTATCGCATTCCTTATTTGTTTTAATTGAATTATCCTTTAAATCGAATCTTTAACGAATTTTATTTTGTTGTGTTCAAATAGCGATTTTACTAATCTCTGTGGTTCGACCCCTACTCGCTACGCTACAAGTAAGAAAATACCGAGAAGGGTAATTTATTTTTGTTGGTTTCGACAGCCACCATTTATATATTTATTTTTACAACGGGGCGGGTTCGGGATGGAGAATGGGACAGGTGTAGTAAATACCAACCCCGCCCCATCCCCGTTATTTTTAATTTCGGGTTGCCCCGTGTCCCGCCTCGTTTCCCATCAAATTTTAAAAAACCCGCCCCGTTCGAGTTGGGTCGAATCGGGTCCCCACGGGTGCAGGTTTTATTGTCATCCCTATAACCCACGAGCCAAGAGTCTCCATTGGAGACTAGCAAACCAGCAGATCTAGGCCTGCATAACTCTCCTAGCGCTGCTATGGAGCCAGGGATCGAACTCCGCACCCTCAATGTGCTGATTGACCCCCCTAACTGTTGAACCCATGGATGAAGAGTAAATTAATTCGTTTGTTATAATAAGAAGATTGACATGAAAAAATTTGAATGTAATAGTTTATTTATGACTTTTAAAGATAATTATCTCAATATAGAAAGATATTAAAATTTAAATATTTATGCTTATCTTAAAAGATGTTTTATAAATAAAAAAAATTCTTTATTTTTAATTAAATTATTTCAATGATGTAAATGTCAATAAAAGAAAAGGCCAAATATCATGATTTTGTACATATCCTTCTTTGTTAGTACACTAGATAATTTTTTTATCTGTGTCATACGCATATTTGTTTTTTAGTTTTTGTATTTTTTAAATAGTTGTAGCATTTTCTAAGATTTATATAAATTATTTAATTTAGAGTTATTATTTTTTTTTATAACGTGACGTTTATTTTTTAAAAATCTTAAGAATCACAAAAATTAAATTACAAACATCACGTTCGCAAAATTAACAAAAATCCTAACTCGATATGAAAATTCGATGACCACTATAATTGTTTGAAAAGGCACAGAAACTAGAGGAAAATACACATAACACAAACAAACAAAATATTATACCTCTAAAAATATTATTAATAAATTACAATATTCAAATAAAAATATACACTTTCTTTCTCTTAAAGATAGACACATTTTTTATAGATAGTATCTCATTATATGACATACTTACCCTTTTAAACTCATTATAACAAATATATTGACATTTTATCCTTATTTGTAAAACAAATTTTTTAATGATGTAATATTTTCCAATAAAGATTTTTAAGAATATAAAAGGAGTAAAACATAATTAATTTTAATTATTATAACTATCATTTTCTTAAAAACCGTAATGAACGAAAGGAGTAGTCATTTAGAGACTGAAAGACCTTTTATCAACCAAAAAGTTACACTAATTAAACCCATTAATGGTTAAGAAGATCACATAAATGCTCTAACAATTAATGTCTTCCATGAAAGGAACTTGTTTCATTCTTCTCTAAATTATTTGAAACTCTATTGAGAACAAAGGTATAATGCACGAAAACTTGCATGGCCAAAAAAACTCTTCTCATTCTACTTATATCTATTGATTCTTTATAATTTGATTCAATTTTGGTCCTACAAACCACTCCATCACAATCAACATATCTTCACAGATTACTAAATTGTTCAGAAATAAATAAAGAAACCTTAGTGAGTAATGTGAATCTGTTTATACTTGGCTTAAGCATTAATTAATGATCCTATTTGAAGAAAGATATTCATTGTAATTATCTATTGTGAATGTGGTGGGAATATGAAAATAAATTATACTTGAAGGTATCCAAAATTAACAAAATAAACCACATTATCTTCATTGTTATCGAAATCGGACCGAATTGATCGGTCAGACAGGTAGACCGGTGGATTAGTAAAATTGAAATACAAGCCTAACATCTCTGAGTTTATGTATGTTTGAAAATAGAGAGTATCATAATTTCTTTAGATGTGTAATTTTGGACCTCCCTTTGCTGCCTTAAAAAAGACAAAAATGACAACAAATTTTCAACGTATTATGTCAAAAAAAAAACATGAAAAATATGACAAATTTCGTCCACATATAATTGATTGGGAAAAAATATCGAAAATTTATAAGCCGTTGAAATTAGTTATTATTTTTTCTGACAAAATTTGTGAAGAAAATAAATATTTTCAACAAAATTAGTTGAAAATTTTCATCAATTTTCGTCCACAAAAAATTATCATTAATTGCCACAAATTTGTCCAGAATTAACCATTGAAAAACACCTGTAGAAACTGCCAAAACTAGTGAGAATAAAATTGAAATTCTTACAAATATAGTTGAAAAGGGAAGTTGAGAAACGACAAAAGTGAAAGAACAAGTATATAAAGTTGAGAAAGAAGGGTAGGTCAATTAGAGAACCATGCATGCTTCCTACTCAGAAGGTTTGGTCATCAACTTACAATATTCATATGCCAGAAACCTCACTAACTCACTTCCTCACACTCCTGACTACCACTTCCGTACAATTATTTTCTAACCTTCATGCATGTTTCTTTCCCTATGGAACTTCTGCTACGATCCTTCTTCAATCCTCAGAAGTTGTTATTAAGGCTCTACTCAGTGATTTCTTCAAGCTTTGTTTGATTCTGCAGAGCTCAATCTTGAGGGACTGGAGTTGTTCAGTGATAAAGCTTTGCTTCAGTCGAAAGAAACCTAAAATTCCAGGTTAGTTTAGTTTTTTCTTGTTAGATTAATTCATTTGTGCAACAAAAAGAAGGTTTATAATCTTAGGAGTGATAATTCGTGCTTGTCGTATCAGAATTCTGTTGTGCTATTTCTGATCAAATTTCATTGAGTTCGTATCGTTTATCTCGTGTCATAATCATATTTTCTTGGCAGAATTTGTCGCCCCGTAGTTTACATCTAATTGCCTAATTATTTCTTCCAAGTGTTTTGGAATTACTTTGCTGCAAATGATAGAAATCACGACAGTTTTTGCATGATATGATCAAAAGCATGCATCTCTAGCTAGGTTTAAGCAGCCATCGATCATACTATCTATAATCGAATGCAAATGCTTTGTGAAATCCAATGTTCTTGTGGTTTGTGCCAACATTCACTTGTTTTCTTTCTCCCAAAAGTTGGGATGTTCAACAAATATACAGGCAAGTACATAAATCTGTAAATGTGATGTTGTTTTTCATTAAATATATTGACTTTAAAAATGTTTTTTTAGACTTCGTAGGCCCACATTTCAAAAAAAAAAAATCAAAATGTGCAAAGTTACAAGAGTGGTTAACACAACAGCCACTTCTGTATTTTATCGTCCTTGTGTTATACGAGTCATTGTTCGTTAGTTTCTGCATTTTTTTACAAAATTATAGTGGTCTCAAATTTTTTACAAATTAATTTAAGATAAGATTTCTGTTAATTTTATTGACGTAACGTGACTTCCATTATTTAAAAACCTTAAGTCCCACAAAAACTAAACTACGGATGTCACAACAAAAAAATAAACAGAAATCCTAACTTAGACTATATTTTGGAAAACTCGGAGAACACTGAAATTGATGACACTAAATAATATAACACAAAAGCGACAAAAATATTTTTACGCATTAATATATTACAATTAGGAAAGAACTATTATTAATAGTAAAATGAAGAGATAGAAAGTATGGCATGAACTCACCACACCAGTAGGTCAAAAGTAAAATGGAGCAATGATGCTACCTACTTAACTAAAATCCCCAACTTCCTAACAATACATAATGGCATATTGAACTCTTCCTCCTCTCTCTCTCCCCATTTCTTCCTTTCAACCAAGAAGTTGCCATTGCCCTTAGTGTGAAGATTAGACGAAGAAACTTTGGTCTTTTGTGCCACTTCTTTTCCTTCCTTTCGTACTTGCAATTTACAGAGGTTGTATCGTAGTTTAGACAAATAACTGACAAAATCTATCTACGATCAGTTCTACTCTCGATAACATTGCACATTTAGTTTGCATTTGTGCATGATTTTGTACAAAACTTAGGTAAATGTGTTATGTAAATCAATTACAAGTAGATAACAGTTTATTTAATATAAAAATTAAGTCAATTTTAAAGTTTTTGCATAAAAGAATATGACCTTGATGAAATTGAATTAATATAATAGACGAAAAATTCAATTTGTCCCTAAAATTTAAAGGACAAAAATCTGCTACATCAAATATTTGTCCTAAAAGCTCAAATTTTTTGTAGTGGTAGGACCTAGAGGACCTTTGAGGTCTCCATGACACTATGCATATCTCAACTATATATTCCATTGTACAATTTTTCAGTTCCAAAGATGACAAAACAATTTCACAAGAAGAAAAAAATGGCAAACAAAACTGAACTGAAGCACTTTGTACACACTTATTCTGTTCTTCATAAACGTCTTTCGCACCAAACTTTCAACAGCTTTCTGCAGCCATTAAGTTGAAGTTTGAATGAAAAACAGGAAGACTAGTTAAGGAAGAAGCTGGTCTCAAAGAGGAAAAAAAAACTGTACAAAATGGATCTGTGCGACCAATTCAATATCACCTTATCATAATGGCATATAGATATATCCTTTAGTTAATTATTTATTTATGAAATGAATATTTCTGTTTGCTATATTTGCAATACGTGACATATATACTTTTTTTTGACTTGTCACTTAGATCAATCTACTAAAATTGTTTACTTTGAGTTCGTAAATTTTCACGGTTTTGTCCTTAAAAATGCACCTTTATAGTTTTTGTTAGGATGTACTTAATTATAAACAAGTTATGCCTGCGACTTTAATACGAGGTGAGAGTATGATTACAATAATTCCGAGTCGATGTTAATAAAAGATTTAAAAACACAACTTGTAATCCGATGGTTTTCATATAATTCCCATATGTGACACCAATTTTAGTGAACTATGTCTACATTAGGACATCACTAAGGTAATGTAAACTATAATCTCACGAGTCTTCACGACTTTTTCTTAAGTAGTTTGAAGAAAGAATATGTTTATGAGAAATTCTTGATCTCAACACTTATACGATGAGAGAACATGACACTACAAAACCCTCTAACCAAATTCAATAATGTTGGTTTATAATTAACAGATGAACCTATCATTATTCTCTGTTAATTTATTGAGCAAAAAGGCAAAACATACACTTAGATTAAATCATAAATTCAACATTTACTCAAATTAATTCAACAAAGAATTGGATGCTCACACAATAATTTCTTTTAAGATTTCAGTATTACTATATAATAATCACGAACATATACATACATAGTTATAGTAATATGGTCATTTCTTCATATTCACATTGTGATGTATATCCCAACACAGGTCTTCGCTAGTTATCGTATATTTTTATTTTTATGCATATCATTTATTGTTTACAAACTACGTTTATTTTTGTCAAATTAATAGCATTCTCAAACTATCACTTACAACTAATTTAACAAATAGTTTTCTAATTTCTACGATTGTCCAAAATTGGCTATCAATATAAGACAATATGAGTAATTAAGAACGGAAACAAAGGATGGACGAGAAATCGATCGTGCCCTTGTCGTGTCTACCCTCCATTGTGAAAATCAGAAAGCCAAGTTAGAGTTAAAGCTGAAAATGTACGACCTGGGCTCCACAATAGATTTGATCAAGCATGCATGCAAGCATGGCATCACATGCATGCAATGCTAACTTTTGTCTTCCATGCTACGAGTTATCTACCATAGATATTAGGGTTTTCTCGACTTTTATCTGCGTAAAGATACACCAATAATTTCTCAAGTTTTATAGTTCATAACATAGCTGTTAATAATCTTGAAGTTCATATTTTTTTTAATTAAATGAGCCAAAACTAATATTATTACTTAAAAATGATTCATAAAAGGAAAATCCATGAAGCATCTACTGCAAATATCATGCAGATATTATATTCAAGCTTATGAATTATCATGATAGAACACATTGTCACTGATCTATATATGTATTACAAAGTTTAGGGAGACAAAAAAAATAATAAAAATTAAGCAGAATATATATGAATGCATTCATTTTAGTAGAAAAATCGAACCATATGAAGAATATGAGAGAATTAGAAGGCAATTAAATGAATGTACAGAAAATAACACTATTTGTGAGTACACGATTATGACGCAACATGAATAACACAAATTTAATATTTGTAGCGTTTATGCACTTGATAGAAAATATCACGACACGATTACGAGACGACTGACATAAATTAACTTCTGTAAGAATGTGTAAGTACATACATGTGTGCTATTTTTGCCATTTGTGCTGGCTAGTTCATACCAAGAACAACAAAAGTATTCTTGTGATGAACACTTACTGTTATCTTATATGTAAAATGGAAAATTTAGCTAATTACACAGCAAAATTTTCTTGAAAACTTCTCAACTTCAAAGATCGAAAAACATATCCAAGTAAAGGAAAATAAAAATATAGTTTTCAAATATATACACAAGTATATATAATTAAGAAAACAGAAGTCATAAAACACTTAAAACATTCGTGTATGAGTCACTATTCATGCATTTAGCTACACTGGCTCCCAACTTTTTCATCAGAATAATTTACACTGCACAAACATATGTATTTGCATGTATAACAAACCTGTAAAGCTGCATAATTTAGTAGTAAAACTTGCCTAAAATGGTAGATTAATCAGGTCTACTTGATGATCTTCTTATATGCTGCAGCAGAAACAAGGTGGAGATGTACTATTTGAAGCATTCACCTTCTTCTTCGCCTAATGTAGCCATGGGAGAGAATAGTCCAGGTTCCCACATAGGGTTGAATGTCTGAGAGGAAGAGGCTCCGGCTAGATTGGTGCTAATAAAAGGAGTCGGCAAGGCCATGTTCGGCTGTAGAAGTAGTTGTTGAGTTCCAAAGACATTGTCATTGATCAAAGAATCAAGAAATGAAGACAATGCATCCTCATTTCCACCATTTCCAATGATATTGCAGTCTTTTAGATCTTCAGAAGCAGCCATGGCGAAACTATCAGAAGCATTGTTAGGCCAAGTTTGAGCACCATCTTGATGATTAAGAACTTGTTGGTTATGGTGATACTGCTCATAATCTATTTGAGGCATTGTGAAATAATTGCTCACTTTAGTAGCTATAACTCGGTAGGGACGACTGGTTTCTTCCAACTGTTGAAAAGAAGTGTTTACTGGCTTGCGAGAAATGATCCTATTTGGATCATGAACACCAACAATTTGTGAATTAGGGTTAGGGTTCAATGGCTTGTGAGTTCTCGGATCAATTCCTTGATTAATCAGCTTTTTGCTAAGATGTGTGTTCCAATAGTTCTTGATCTCATTGTCGGTTCGTCCTGGTATCCTTCCGGCTATTAAAGACCACCTAAAATCATACATTTGCTCATGAAACTATCAAAATTGTAACACAAAGAACCAAAAATGAAGATTAATTAAGATTCAACATTAGCTAGGTTCACCAATATGAAGAAAGGTAGGTAGGTAGGTAGATGAAATCCAAAAATTGCAGAAAGAAAACATGGCGGATTGATCACAAATCAAATTTGTGTTATCCAATTCAAGTAATTTATATCCACATGATCTTCACATAAATCCCATTTTTCTTTTCAAAAAGATGAAGATAACGAAGAACCCTAAAAATGGAAAAATAAAGGCAACTAAAATGTTCTTGGCTTCTGCACCACTTAAGCATCAAACGATGAACACAAAACAAAATGAGTTATAATGAATTAAGGATAGATCCAAGCACACCTGTTACCAAGCAATCTGTGCAATCTGAGAATAAGATCTTCTTCATCAGGAGCAATACGTCCTCTCTTCACACAAGGTCTTAAATAGTTCATCCACCTGAGACGACAGCTCTTTCCACATCGAAGGAGACCTGCTCGTTTCGGCAGAGTTCTCCAACGCCCTTCGCCTTCTTTCTTGACGTAGTTCGATAGAACTTCATCCTCTTCAGGAGTCCATGGACCTCTCTTTATGCCTATCTTGCTGCAACATGGCGTTGTTTTCTTTATGGCCGAGGTTGTTGAGGATGATGATGGAAGATTCTTCATGGTAAATAAGAAGTTGAGCACCTGAGATTGAATTCGAGAAGAGAATTTGGTTTTTGTGATGGAATAATAATTTTTCAAGGTTTTGATAGAGATGGTGGATAATGCCAGAAGAGTGTGAATATATATATAGGGAGAGACGTGTAAAGGTGAAGAGAGGGAAAGTGGATTGAAGTTTGGACACTTGGTAATAGTGGCATAAATGAAAGAATTTAATTTTTGTTTGATAATAAGTTAATTATTTTATTAATTTGGTGGAAGGTTAATTTTATTTGGATAAATTTTAAAGGTTATGTAGGCTGATATTAGATATAGACTCGGCTCGTTTATTAACGAGTAGATTCATGAATGAGTTCTAAACGAAATAAACCGAACATCAAATTATTCAGAAATGGTTCGGTTCATTTCCAACCCTAATCGTTTGTTGCATAAAATGTATACTAAATCCTTTATGTAGTCTTTTTTTTTCAAAGAAAAATGTTGTGTTTGATGTTAATGCATGATTTTATGGGAAAAAAAGATTAAAAGTCTTACATTCTTTAAAAAAAAAGTGCATATTTGAATTGTTATAAAAAAATTAAAGATGTAAGGCCTAAAATTTTCAATCTCGAAATTCATATTGTAAATTTAATTAGTAAAAACAAGTTCCTTATAAAATATAATTTTTCACTGCATCGCGTAGATAGAAAGTTATTATAAAGTAACAATTGAACATTTTTAAAACAATGTCGAAACATCATGATAACTTTTTACAATTTCATTAGAAAATCTACATATTTTCAATAGAATTCGTCAGAAAATGTTTGTCAAAAAATAACATTTCCTCTTGTATTTGAAGCTTTTTACATAAATCTATACACCGGCCAGTTCACGATCCTACTAATTAAATTTGTTCACGCAAGCATGTACGCGAACATATTGCCAGCCTAGTAAGCGAGATTGTTCCCAATACGAGATTACGAGCAAATGTCTCAGCATCCAAATTTAATTTGTTTATTAATTAGGAGAGAAAATATTTGTTAAGCTTGATTCTTTCGAGTCATAAACGAGTTTTAAACAAATCAAACCTCGAACTGCTATTTAACCGACCCAAAAATAGCATCTACCAGGCCTTGACATCGACTCCCTGCAGCACATAATGAGATCATGACGGTTGGATAAAGGGGGGACCTTACTTTCCATTTAACCAATCAATAATATCACAACTTTCTATAATCTTTACTCATTTCTCTATTCATCATTTTCCACTTAATAAACAATATTGCCATTTAATTTTTCTTTTTGTCTTTTTTACCAGATATTTAAATTGAAATTTCCTTCCTTTTTCTTTGATACAAAAAATCTTTTCCTTTTTTCTTTTATTTTTATAATACTTTTCTAAAATAGTAGATCGGAAAGGGTTGAAACCCCAATAAAGGACAATCCAGAGAAAGAACTCTCAAAGGAGAGAGAAAAATATATTGTAAAATGAGATAGACCTCTGTAAGTTAAGTGATATTGTATAGGTATCGTCCTATATATGCCAAGTGTATATATAGTTGTACCCTAATCCACATCAATCATCACAGGCTACGTGTACAACTTTACTAATACGCGATACAAAAGTCTAACGAGTCAAAGCCAAAAATACAACAAATACACAACAAACTGAATATATCAACAACTTTGTCGTTTTATATTACATTTGTATTTGTTCTCTGATCAATGTGTTTTCTGAAACAATCATAGCTGTTCTTGAGCTTTTTTTATAAATTAATTTCAATTAAAACTTCAGTTAATTTTACTGACGAATTCGAAAATCTTTTGCAATACAAATACGAAGAATAAGATTGCGCAAAGTGTGTGTACTGTTGTTATGTGTAGTTGAATTGAATAATATAACACTGAAATATCCACGTCAGATGCTAGATTGAATATAAAATAAAGTCAAAATCTAGATGTATATTGTTATAAAAATGTGTTAAAAATATAGTTTTCTGCTGTTTGTTTTGACAATTCATTTATAAATATTTGAAGTCCAATTTTTCAGTCATATAAACCTGCCCAACTCAAATAATTAAGCATTCATATTATTATGCATGTTGGCCAATTAAAAGTTGATACAAAACTTAGAACATTAAATTACTCGAGCCTAGGAAGTGCCCCCGTGAGGGAGCTCCATCCTTACCTCCCGGAGCGAGCCCGAATTAGTTCCGACCAATGTGTTGGGGATACCGAGTGATTCAAACAAAAAAAAATTACTCTTCATAAATGTTTAATATTGATATAAAGCAGAAACCATATAATAAATAAATGGCATTGCTTTCCATGTCATTGAAATTTGTATATACTAGCAATTTGACCAGCGCGATGCGGCGGGTTGTATGTTACAATTATATTAATTTTAATAATATAAATTATAATATATTTTTCTTATTAATTATTTATGTAAATGATAATTTCAATATAAATTATACTTCTTTATTTATTTATTTTAATTTC
>CANYCX011048335.1:0-10067 GCA_948193385.1 Breynia disticha f. nivosa | reverse complement strand
TCCAAAATATAGCCCTGCGATCCGCGTTCGTGTAAGCTGATCACGAAGAGTATTGGTGTAACGCCCCGAGATTTTTACGATAAAAACTAGGAGAAATCGTCGAAAAACGGCCAAAATTTGGCCGGAAACAGCCTAGGAACGCCATACAAGCCGTTCCATAGCCGTTTGGGGTTTTCATAAGTTGGAAACGGCCAATGGGAACGGCCACAAGGCCGTTTCCCATGGCCGTTCGGCACTTATTTGGCAGATTAATTGTTAGACGCGCGGGACAAGTCGGGGAGAGAGAAAAGATTAGAGTTTTCGATCAAGAACTCTTCAAAACCGACTCTAAACACTCTCCACACTCAAAACGTTCAATCCAAACACATTTCCACCCTAGATTCTACCAAGAATCAACCCCGTTCTATCAATTTTCCTCCTCTCCAACTCAATCTCTGAACATTCTGAAAAAAGGAAAGAAACTAGGTAAGTTTCCTTGGAAATCTGATATTGATGAGTGAAAGTAGGCACATTGTATGTAGTTATGTTGGGTTTTTGTTCTAGAACAATATTCTAGCATCCGTTGAACTCGAAACCTTGATTTTCTCTAGGATTTAAGAGTTAGGGTTTGGGGGAAAATGGTGGTTTTATGGAAATAAGAGTGAGGGTAGGAAATTGTGGTTTAATTCATGAATGATAAGAAAATTGTGGTTTGTTATGTTTAGGAGGTAGTATTTAGTGCTCGGGACGAGGTTGGACTAGGGACTGTTTGTGCGGATTTCGAGGTAAGTGCTTTTTGACACTTACTTTATGCGGTTAGAGATATGTATTGTAACTAATGGATTAATTGATGGCCTATAATGAATTGTTGGGATTGTTAGTCATAGGAGAGCGATTATGGACTTATGTGGATTGGATTGATTGCATGCTAATTGGGTTTAAGTTACGATTGTAGTATGTGTCATTTGCTCTAGTATGATGATTTCAAGAATGGTTGATATTGTGGTGTGAATGATGTTGTTGGATGCCTAAATGAATATGGTCTGTTGATGTTTTGAATGGTGATATGGTTCGTATGTTCTTATGGTTTGACTTATATGAATACGGTTGATTTGAGATTAATGCATTATTAGTCATAGACATGTAAAAGCGTCGTGATGGGTTGAATGTTTGCGTGACTATATGCTTGTGGGTTGTGAGATAAATTAAATAAGTTTGGTTTGATATTGAATCGGGTGACTATGTGATCTTTGGATTGAATTGAATATGGTTACGTATGTATAAGTGCAATGCGATTGAGCTTGTGTTGTTGATTTAACTTGTGGAAATGTCTTATGAATTGGTTGTTCTATAAGTGTGTTCTTGTGGATTAATTAAAATGGCTTGTTGTGTTGAGTAATGTGCGAATTGTGTATAAATTGAATGTACTAATGTAAAGGTTCAGAGAGGTGAATTAAGTAAACTTGAACTTCATGCGAGTAAAGGTTTAAATGACATTTGCGTATGTTGAATGGTAACATGGAAAGTTATAATAAAACGAATTATGTAATTGTTGGAAAAGGATGGCCTAGTGTGTGTTGAATAGAGGTTGAGTGTAAAAAATGTATTCTGTTCTTCTGGACTGCAGGTGCAAACGGCTTGAGACGACCCTGTGGCCGTTTCTCATGGTCGTTTCCCTTATGGAAATCTGCCAGGCAGGGCAAAATGGCCAGGGAACGGCCAGTGTGGCTGTTTCCCCTGCCCGTTTCCCCCATTCTGAATGTTGAAAAATAATTGTTGTGAGTGTTTGAACTTGTATGGTTTGGTCCATTTATGTGAAAGCTTAAAGTGTGGCATGAAATTAAGCATAAAGCTTATGATGAAAATGTGGAACTTTCTAATGTATGTTTTGCGTGGTCCATATGATTCGGTGATTTTGCTTGGGCCGAGTTGGCCGTATATGTTCTATGTGATTGTATAATGGTGAATCATGTACATCGGCATATGCACGACATAATTGTTCATTGTAGTTATGTACTGAACTTTATTGAGTTATATGCGTGAATGATGGAATTGCCCTGAGTTGGCCGATGGGAAATATGTTGCATTTACATCATTGTATGGATAATTGTGGAACATTCATGTGCATATGTTTTGGGAGAATTGAGATGTGAAATGCATGAAGTTGCATTCATTCATTGATATTGAGCATTGCATCAGCATTTGTGTGTTCATGCCTTGAGGAAAGAAAAGGGGTAAATTGCTCAATTGTGTTGAGACAGTAGAGATCGAGTGAAGTCTCTCTCTAACTGAGTTAGATTTGAGGCAGTAGAGATCGAGTGAAGTCTCTCTCTAACTGTATTTGATTTGAGACAGTGGAGATCGTGTGAAGTCTCTCTATGACTGTGTTTGAGGCTCCGGAGCATAACATTTGTGTGCGGAAATGCATTAGCATTTCATTTTCATTCAATTGCAAACCTTGCATTGAATTGTCTTGATACTAAGATGTGATCTTATATGATTATGTATGGTTGAGCATGACTTGTATTGGATTAAATGGATCGCTAGTATGAGTCTAAGGATACATCCGTGATGGCCGATATGAATTGACTTGTGATTGAGAACATGTGCTTGGTTATAGTTATGTGAATTGTGACATATTTTGTATGGCTGTGAATTGCTATGAATCGTGACTAATGACTTATGATTGAATGATAGACTAATGACTTATGATTGAATGATATGGACTCGTGTATGAGTTCTGAACAGTTTGCACTTTGATCAAGAAATGAATGTTATTGTATGAATGAATAGTCCTATATGGTTGTGCGTTAAGTGTATGTGTTGTATGATCTAAATGGATTGGTATGATGTGTGTTAGTTCAGACATGAACCTATTGTGATTGCAGAAATGTGTATTGATTTGGTTATGCGAATATTGGGAATATGATAATGAATTAAATGAATAGTTTTATGTGTGTTAATCACATGTTAAATGGATGTTGGAATTTGATTGTTGTTTATGATTGTTGTGATATGGCTTTAGGGCGCCATTAGGGAGAATAAGGCCGGGATGGCCGAAGTCTTCCCTGTACCCCGGCATCTAGAGACACTAAAGGATAGCCTTACTGAGTATATAAAATATACTCACCTGTCATTGTTGGATTCTGTGAAGATCGACAGGTATCAAAGATGGGACGACATGATTGGCGAGGCTAGCAGTACGATACTGAAGGTCGGGCTCCCAGTTGTTAGAGTTGTTGTGAATGCTTTTCTATGTATGCATGCACTAGCAGGGATGTAATTATATATACATATCATTCAAGTGTATTTCCACAGCTTCCGCGTTTCAAACTAGAATTTATGAATGATTTGCATTAATGTGTTTGAAACCCATTTATTTGTTTTTATTCCTTGCATAACTTGTTTGACTTGAATGTTTTAAAAAATAGTGTCAAAAATCACGTTTTAATGAAAAATGAACTTTACGAAAATTGGCGTCACACTTGGCCAACAGATATGCAGTGTTGACCAACACACGCCTGTCCATACTATAGAGGCAAAGTAGGTCCCAGAACATGACATTGCCTGCGCTTTCCCTCCTCGGGAATAAAGTAGTAGCAATAACTCTGGGAATATAGCGCAGGGCGTGTGAGTGTATCTGAGACGCCTTGGACTTGCTCGGATTAAAATCCGTCCTACTTGTTAACTCCCTCTAGTAGCCTATTATATCCCTCTCTGCTGGGAACTATAAGTGTAGGTTGGCGAACTCCTCGCTGTAGGCAAAATCCTCGTCATAGATGCCCACCCAGCTACCAAACTCTGGTAGGGTCATCCGGTGGAATGTGTCGCCAACCCTGAAACTGGTGCACTGGTAACCAATTGGCATCTCCGGCAGCTCAGTAAACGTGAAAGATGCGGAGAACTCTAGGGTCAGCTCTCTATAGGCGGTCTCACCGATCGCAAAGAACTCCTCCCAACCTCTGACCCTCGTCAGTCTGACGTAATCCTCATAAAGCCCCAGGTCCTGTAGTGTAGACTCATCGGGCAGTCGGATAGGAAAGAATGGTTTGCCCATGAGGGCCTCCAGTCGCCTCTGGAAATGAGCATGCTCAGGAAACTGGAGCATCTGAGTGAGTCTATCATCAACCTCGGTCTCTTTGGGGCGTCGTGGGGCAGCTCTCCTGCGTCTAGAAGGACCTACTTCTGACATCTGCAAGGAAGATTATGAACAAGGCTGAGGAAAATAATAACCAAACAACCAGAAATGGCAACAGTTACTACAGCAGGGCCAAATGATCAACTCAAAGCACGGAATATAACAAGGTTCACTACTGACATTCTTTAATGCAACTCAACAACATCAAGCCTATGAATTCAGTAACTAATAATGTCAATAAGGCAGAATACTTCTCAAATTCTTACAAAGGAGTCTATAAAGCTACTCAAATCGCGAAGAAACAGGCATATATCAATCATTGGTCCAAATGAAAGCTAGAATCAAGGCCAATTCGTTCACCTAAAGCTTCCTTAAACATGATTTCAATGAAATTAAACACTTAACAACAAAAATCTCAAGCAAACCTAAGGAAAAAGCCTAAAAATCTTGGCGAAACATGATTCCACCAACAAAAATCACAATGAATGACGGGTAATCGTTCTTTAACATGAAAGGAGGCATTATTCATCATAAATCACTCAAAAAGAACTCAAAATGTCGAAACCCTAGCTGTTCTTCCATGAAAAATCATCCAAAAATGCACAAAATCAAGAGAGGAATCAGAAATAGAGAGAGATTAAGTTCAAACCTTGATTTTTGCACGAAAAATGAGTGGAAACGGCTTGAAAATGTTGAAAATGAGAGAAAACGGCGAGGAGAGCACTTTAGAAAAGTTTGGAAATGTGAAAAATGGCTGGTTGAGGGATTTTTAACGACCCCGTGTGTCGCGAACGGCCAGTGGAAACAGCCAGTAGGCCATTTCAATTGCCCGTTCCCAGCTTAAAATTAGGGTTTAGGTTTTCATCGAGAACGGGTAATGGGAACGGCTACTATCCCGTTTCAAGAAACCGTTCTCATGGGAACGGCCAAGAAACGGGTTTGAAAACCGTTTCTTAAGCCCGTTTCGAATGGTCGCACAGAATGTTTTCTTGAAACGGTCACAAAAACTTTTTTCGTAGCTGTTTCCAATGGGAACGGCCAAGGAACGGTTACTAAAAACCGTTTCTAAATATCGCTTTGAACGATCACACAGAACGGTCATTCAAAACGGTATCAAGGCTGTTCCTTTTGGCCGTTTTCAAACTGTTGAGTTGATTCTAAAAAAATTTGTTATGCCAAACGCGTACCTGTTACGAGTCCGAATATGCGCCCTGTGACACGAAACACAAACAACCAAAGAAAAACAAAAACAAAAACAAAAGCAAAGATAAAAAATGAAAGGTTCCTAATCCTTGGGTTGCCTCCTAAGAAGCGTTTGATTAACGTCCCGAGCCTGACGGTTACCTCTAAGTTGAGCTGGGACCCGGAGTGTGACCCCCCTAGTTCGACTACCATTCGCTTATAAATACCTTTATTTTTTGGAATGGTACCCGAGTTAGGAAGATCAATTATTTTTGAAATATTATTTTAAAACTTTAACAAGATATAAAATAATTCATTTTCAAATTTACAGATTTATGATACCCTGGTTGTATCAAAATAGTTTGTCAGGGTTTTCAAACTACAAAAATATTTAAATTCAAAACCTCAATTTAAATACAATTAATTACTAACACATATACATATATGCACAATCATGTTTATAACCAACATAACAGAAGTTTATTTATTCTTGAGTGCGCGGCCCACCTTGATTCTTCGGTTCTCTAAGCACGATTCGGCAAGAGCACAAGATCTCCACACCTTCGCTGTACATTCTCGAACCCCTTCCCACACGGCAGGTATAAAACATCGTGAGTTGTGAAACTCAATAAGTCGCACTTACCAAAATGGAAAACGTCCCTAAGAAATTACATGCAAATATACATATGTATATTATGTATAATATGGGTCAATCTTTCAGAAGTATAGATTGTTTCAAAATTTTCAAGCAATTTAATCAGCATTATTGGTTCACACAACATTTCAACCATTTTCATTTTCATTTCATATTTTACACTGTCATATATGCACTTTAACAAGTTTCTTAGGTCAGAGACCTTCAACATCAACATCATGACCAAACTATGTTCATCTATACATGCTTTTCATTCATTTATATATAATATCTTTTTCACCTATGAAGAATTTGTTTAAAAGAGGAAAATAGATCATGCTATATTCATTATTATAACTGACTTAATTTCATTACTTCTGGCTCATACACATTTAACCTTCACAATAATATCTATGCTCACAGCCTCACATCCGTCGGGTAGTGCTAGCCCAAGGTAGGTAACAAAATAATGTTTCGTGTGTGCACGAAAAAGAAATGCAATAAATGTAAAATTTTTACTAGAAATGCCAATAATGTTTTATCCTTGGTCAAGAAAATATGTAGGAAGTCGAAGAATTTCTTCCTAATTTAATGTATAATCTGTGCACTACCTTCCAGAGTAAGGACGAGCGATAGAAACCTCGACAATCACAGCTTCCAACTGTATCATAACATATATCTTATCCTTATTGCTAAATTTTTTCTAAATAGATAACACTTTTAAACTCCTTTCCTTCACATTTGTAAACACCAAAACCCATCAAAATTTTCTTCATATTCTAATTTCCATCAATATTTCATTGAACAAACCCTAAATATTAATCATACCTTCACCTAACACAAACTCGCCACAATAAACAATATGACTATTAGGAAAAATATTCAAAATTCTCAGTCAAGGTCTTACCCTTTTCATTTCTAGATGCCCGCTAGAAATACCAAATCCATGTTGGCAACACTCAGCCAAGGTCTTACTTCCCCTTTTTAGTATTTATGTTTCATTTACCCATATATTTGATTATTTTGTATGTAATTGTCAATGTGCATGTTTCACAACATGTACGCCTCATGAATGCCAAAGCACTATACATATGTATTGTTCATTAAATTATAAGAATTCAAGACTTCCATTATCTATTCTATTCAATTTAAGACTCACCAAATCAAACATCACACTTTACAGGCAATTTTCAACCAAGTTACATGCATGAAATCATTAACTTAACCACACATCAATTTTATGAACATAAATAATAACAACTTGACATATGATCATACCAATATGGCATCAATCTCTCAGAGTGGTAATCACACTCAATGTATACCATATCTTTCTTAATCATGATCATAGAGGATTCAATTTACAATCTTATATTCACCCAATGTACATGAACATAAGGTCACCCTTAATATTTGAATATATCCATTTAGTTCCTTTGGTTTGAATTTTATGCATTAACCAATCATATAACAACCATAACACATGTCATAAGCATCAACTGGGTTCTTATTCCCCTATCCACAATTCATCATTGAAAGATTAACACAATCATGTGTTTGAATCAATTTAACATAAGCATAGCATTTTCATAACTAAGTTCATATATATGATCATAACCAAATAAATATAGTTCATAAATAATACATTCTATTAACATAGCACCTCAACTTAGAATTATACCCAAGTATTCTCTAAACTGCATTACAATACCACTATGCTTTGTTTAGTTCACTGCTACTTATGAGCCAACGAGGTGTGTTCTCTTACTCTGACTCCTAAGAACTGGTGGCCTGCACTTTTATCATATCTTTCTTCTATAAATATATTTTCATCATTTGAACCATGATCAACCAATGCATATGTTTTTTTTTTCAAATTGGCCATACTGACAACACTGTCAAGACTGGCATCACTAACCAAAACTGTCAAAACTTTTAAAACTAACAACTCTGTCAAAACTGGCAAAATTGGCATACATGCCCAATCAATGAAAAAATGTTCTTTCATTAACATAAAATGTGGAATCCAAAACCCATAACCTAAGGAACCGAGGTTTTTCACAAACCTTGGCTCTGATACCACTAAATGTGTTTAGGTCAGTTTAAAAGCCATTTATATGTTTCAGCCACTTTTCTCTCAGTTTCCTCTTCGAAACCCTAAACATTTTTCTACCTTTACATTAATCTTCCTCACTCTTTATTACCCAAAGAAATTGATACATAAAATACTGTCAATAGACTGAAAGGAAGTTCACCTAAGCAACCAAACTCAGAAAAGAACTCCGGTCGCAAAACCCTAAACTCGTCAGTTTGCACCAGCTTGTTTCAATCCATGATTTTGAGTCCCTAAACCATGATTTAACACAAAATAAAGTTACTACTTGATATTAGACATGATAATCTTTTCAACAAGCTATCATTTGCTCAATTCTGGGCTCAATCGAAGGAATTATATGGTCGGAAAGTTAGGTTTAGAAATTATGACGGAAATTACAGGAACAAAGTGAGAAATCTTACCGAAACTCACTCACTGACCACTTCCGGATCTCCATAACCCTAGATTTTCATGAAAAATGATGTTGTTGAAAGTTTTGAGTTGTGGAAGGAGAAGGAAGAAGGAGATATCGTGTGGTGGGTGGAAAAAGGAGAAGAAAATAGGGTTTATATAGAAATAACCCATTTCGTTGGACGGTTTTGCCCTTCCTTTCATTTACTCGATACCCTATTTCCCTGTTCGACTTAACTAATCCCAATTTGTTATTTTTCAAGCTAGTTGATTACTTTAATTAAATTCTCAAAGTTTTCCCGAATTATTATTCTAATTAATTCGCGAAAAATTTACTCTCATTTCTCGACATATTTATTTTAAAATGTTTAAATAAAATTGAAAATTTTGGGACGTTACACGGAGGAGCAAGGCTGACAACATCTTTGTCAAGATCAATAGCCTGTCCATGATAGAGTTTAAGTATATGATCGTTTACCTTGAACGTACCTTTGTCGGGGTGTGAAACCTCGACAGTTCCATAGGGAAAGACTTACTCTCAGACCATCTTGACTTTAGCTTCCCAGGAAAAAGTCTAAGGCGGGAATTGTAGAGCAGAACGTTGTCGCCTACGGCAAAATTTTTCGTGGATTTCAAATGCTTATCGTGATAACGCTTATCGTGTTCCTTGTAAAGCTTGCTGTTCTCATAGGCTTCCATCCTCCATTCCTCCAGCTCATTTAACTGCAGTTTCGTGTGTTCACCTACAGCAGACAAATCAAAATTGGCAAATTTTATAGTCCAAAACGCCATATGTTCTAGTTCGACTAGAAGGTGACACGCCTTGCCATAAACCAACCTGAATGGACTAAAACCTGTGGGTGTTTTATAGGCAGTGCGATAAGCCTATGAGGCATCTTCCAATTTAATTAACCGGTTTTTTCTATGACGCTCTACTAAATTTTCCAAAATTCTTTTCAATTCTCGATTGGTCACCTCTACCTGACCACTAGTTTGTGGATGATAGGCAGTGGACAGTGTGTGAGTAACACCATATTTGTGTAAAATTTTTGAAAACTGGTTGTTACAGAAGTGTGTCCCTCTGTCGCTTATAATTGCCCGAGGTGCCCCAAAACGAGAAAACAAAGATTTTAAAAATTTTATAACAACCCTAGCGTCATTAGTAGCTAAGGCTTGCGCCTCAACCCATTTTGAGACATAGTCCACAGCAACTAGAACATATTTATTACCGTAAGAAGTAGGGAAAGGACCCAGAAAATCGATTCCCCACACATCAAATACTTCACACACAACAACAGCATTCTGAGGCATTTCATCACGGCAAGAGATATTACCTGATCGCTGACAACTGTCACAAATAGAAACATACATCTGCGTGTCCTTAAATAAAGTGGGTCAGTAAAAACCTGCCTCAAGTACTTTTTGTGCTGTACGGTTGGTGCGGTAATGGCCACCAGTGGGTACTGAGTGGCTGTGGGTCAGAATTTGCCAACCTTCCTCGGCGAAAACACATCGCCGGATAACTTGATCTGCGCAAACACGAAACAAAAATGGTTCTTCCCAGAAGTAGTATTTCAAATCAGAGAAAAATTTCTTCTTCTACTAAAATGAAAGATCTTTAGGAAGAA
>CANYCX011048053.1:0-11719 GCA_948193385.1 Breynia disticha f. nivosa | reverse complement strand
AAATAAATAGAATGAATCATGAGTTGAAAAGAGTATATTGAATCAATCATTTTGGATCTGACAGCTTAAATGCGTAAGCTAAGTACGTAAGAAATAGTTTACATGCATTTGGTAGAAAAAGAATTTGTCTCTTGCACAACTTAAACCCTAGACCATTACGTAAGCTACTAAAGTAAATAATGCACGTGCATTCAATTTGCAAGAGAAAGTATTGACTGGTCTCCAAGACAAAAAGAAAGCACTCCTCTATTTTATAAACGTAAACCCTAAAGCATCCATAGAATATTCAAGTTTTGCTGAATAATAATAGGAAACAAGTGAGAATCATACATTAGAGAGTTGTTGTGTATGTGAAAGATTTATAAGTAGTGTGAACTAATAACTCAATGCCTTAATAGTTTTTATTAAAGCTTTGGTATCAGACTTATTTGTTTCATTCTTGTCTAACGTTTTCCTTCACTAGGTTCATGCTCATAGTAGATCTCCCTAAAGCTCCCGAGTCCATCAAATAAGTTTGAGCCGAGTTATTTTTGTCAAGAATTTGGCTTAGTTAAACATAGTAAACTAACAAGTTTTTCAAGAATTTTTTTTATTTGACTAAATAAAAATTAAAACGCAATTTTGTTTAAAGATAACTATTGTGAGAGTCGATAGACATAGAGAACAATGAGTATGGATGGTAATAAGTACCATATCTGACAAGTACCGGTCCGACCCATACCCAATCAATACGGATATTATCCGCTTTGACCCGAGACGAGTATGAACACAAGTATTACCCGTATTTTACTATGTGGATATGAGCAAGGTATGGATATAGTTTTATTCTACCCATACCCATACCCGTATTTATATCCATTAGATATTGTCCATACTCGCTTCTATTACCCACACCCATATCATTTCCTAATGTCTCTATAATTTTTTAACATTTTGTGTTAACATGTCAAAAATATATTCGCATAAATATCATATTTTGAAGTACAATAAATTTATAGAAATATTTTATTCAAATGATATGTGGGTTAAAATGATAATATTTATAATTTGCTATTTGAATGTAATTTTTCATATTAACTTATCTACTTATTAAGTTATATTTTAAATTAATAGTATATTAATTTTTTAGTTAATTAATTAAATTTACTCAATAGGTAAATGGATACCCAATGAATACGTGGATATCCAGTGGGTAGGTTATGAATAATAATTTTGTTTACCCGTACGGGTAAGAGTATAGAGTATGAGTTATGGGTACAGGTATAGATAGTGCAATATTATATCCATACCCTACCCATTGTCATATCAAACAATGAGATGATGATTGAAAAAAATTAAGAATTAGTGGTTGATGACATCATATAATTAAGAAAAATAGAATCAAGATGAAACAAAATAAATTAATTTCAAAACTACATAAAATTGTAATTTAGACTCTACAATTAATAATGATACAAAAATTAATTTTCAAGTTAATTGACCTAAAACAAATTAGCATGTCAGGCATTGAAATTTATTTTTTAAATAAAAAAATTTGTTGTTGTCATTGTTTGTACTCACTTAAAATGAATTAACACATTATTTCTTGCTTCATATTATATTTGCCTTTATAGGCATAAAATTATCTTGTATGCACCTTTACACTTAAATTAGATAAAAATTTCCATATTTGTACAATTTACGATCTTCTTCACAAGCATAAAATGAGCCTACAAAACGAGTATGCTCACAAACTTACGACCAAAATAAATTAATTTCAAAAGTACGTAAATATTGTAATTTAAATACTATAATTAGTAATGAAACAAAAATCAATTTTCAAGTTAATTGACCTAAAACAAATTAACATATTAGAATTGAAATTTATTTTTTCAAATAAAAAATGTGTTGTTGTCATTATTTGTACTAATCTAAAATAAATTAACACATTCTTTATTGCTTCATATCATATTAACCTTTATAGTCAAAAAATTATCTTGTATAGACCTTTACACTTAAATTAGATAAAGATGTACATATTTGTACAATTTACGAGCTTCTTCACAAGCATAAAATGAGCTTATTAAATGAGTATGTTCACGAACTTACAACCAAATAATGGAAAGTGTTCAAAAAATTTATTCAATTTTGGCTCATTTAATAACAAGTTGAATCACAAACGAGCCGAACGTCAAACTGAACACGAATGGCTCGGCTAATTAACAACACTAAATTACACCAAATTTATACTACATATATGTGCAATACATTTGAAATTAATTAAATTTAACAGTAAGAAATAATACATATAGGCAGCGTTTGTTAAAATAATACTTTTAAGATATGAATGAGATAATTTTAGATCAAGATAAAAAATATTTAAGATAAAGTTAAAATGCATTTTAAAGATATTTTTGATGTGTTTGTTAATCTTGATGTAATAGAGAGGGTGAGAAAAAAAACAAAAGATTCATGAAATATAACCAGCATGATATATAAATCAATTAAATATTTTAATAATCAACTTGAAAAAATTAAAACGACTAAAATAAATATTTTTCATCTCATCCCAAATTTGTTAAAAGTTTTTTTTTTTTTGAATTCAAGTATGTCAAAAGTTAACAAACACCCCTTAATATATTACTTTGTTGAATATATTAAAGATAAAAAAAAGCTTAAAATTTCACGAAATTCTTATTTATGTGTTGAATTTTAAAAATTAGTAGGAAATTACGAATTTCTTAGTTTTGAACCAAATAATAACTTATCGTATGTGACGTCTATTTCAAAACAAAAACTACTTCAAACGTCACCACCAGCCATGCTGGAAGCGCCTCCACCTATCTGCACAGGAAGTCTTCTGTAATGGGATTTCCAGGTGGGTGAACGAGAAAAAAGGTATAACTGCCGAATGAAAGCCCACTTGTTCTCAAGTGGCAATATCCCTAATAGAGAGAGGTGGAGTTTGGAACTCTCAAATACCACCATCCGGGACAAAGTTAAGACTCCCAAATACCACGTACATCCAGGATTACGTCGACTCAGACTCCCAAACATCACAAAACACATATATATGTGGTTAAAATAGAACAGGGAAGGGTTTCTGTGTTGTACATCAGAACCCTTGTAGCCACGTGAGAGATCGAGCACATACCTGGGAGAAGTTGGAATCTGTAAGTAAGTTTTCTTGAGTAAATGAGCCATATTTGGTACAGAGTTTATGATGTCTCTTGTTTCTTGTCTCAGAGTAGCGTTGCCAACTCCACATATCGTCTCTCGTGGAGTAATATTGTTTAACGATCTCCTTGTTCTATTAGAATTGAAGCTTTTTTGAAAAAATGGTGAATGCGAAGATTTGAAGTGTAAGGAGTACATGTCCGCAGTACACGTTATCGCAGCAGGATCTTGGCGCCAACTCCAGATAAACCGCTTTGATTAAAAAAAAAAAAAGTCCTATTGCATTTATACCCTCGTGAAATTCCTTTGCGGGCTAATTGTGAAAAATTCAATTACATTGATATACCCCTCTTGATTGCGACCATTATTATTTATAAGCCAAATCAAACCATCCCCACAGGCGCCGTGTTATCGTAATCGTCACTCCCACCTCATCTAGTCATCTACGTTGGTTAATGTTGAGCAATTTCACCATCATGTTCTCAATTCAATTTTCTATCATTTTTTCCAACTTCAACAAAATTCTCTTTTTCACTTTGTCAAATTTCTGACCTGCGACTTCATTCCTTCCGCTGTAACTCTCTCTCCATGCATTTTTGTAAATCAATAACACTCTCTTCCTTTTATTTAAAATATACATATCAATAGCATAAAATCTACCCATTATCTATATCTGTTTTTATATATTTTATTTAAATTTCATATGTTTTAATAAATTTTATTTTTTAGCGATATTTCTCTTAGGATCGGCACGCTAAGAAGATGTCAGAGGAAGAAATCAAAGAAAGAGGCAGGTTGGTCGTAAATACGACGAGTTGTTGGCAAGACGTGTCAAGCAAAACGCCAACCCCAATACAGGAATGACAATGGAGCGGGTTGGGGTTGGATAATAGCCTACCCTCCCTGCCTCGTAACCCATCGGGTTAATGAATAAATATCTCATCCTTGTCCCATTGAAAAAAATATAAAGTTCGCCCTCATCTCACCCCTCTTTTAAATATATGATTTTTTATTAATAAAATATATATTTCTTTGTAATTATAATAGTCTAAAATATATAATTCATTGTATAATCAATATCTAATTTAAGAATAAAGTGTAAGCACTTAGATTAAATTCCTTATAATAAAATACTTAAGCAAAGCATAATATATTTTAGATTATATTATATATATTATATTATTTTTATATATATTTTTATATCGGAATGAGTTCAAGACAGGGTAAGGGGCGGGTGTACTCAATACCAACCCCACCCCGTCCCCGTTATGTTTAATTTTGGGTTGTCTCGTGTCCCGCCTCATTCTCCGTCAAATGTTGAAAGCTGACTCTTGTTCGGGTTGGATCGAATTGGGTGCCCACGAGTATTATTTTTTTTTTGTCATCCCTACCTTGTGGATTGATTCATCAACTTTGGGGCGTCTGGAAGATGCATTGGGATTTGTCAAAGTATAGAGCAAAGTCAGCAAAACAAAGGGCCAATCGCCTGTCACGACCAACAATGCATACTGAAGGGTCGATGATGCAACGTTGGCACCGCCAGAGAATGATACTTTTTTTGATTCTTTTTCTTACAAACTTATCATTTTCACTTAGTTTATTTAATATTTCTTTTCAATTAAATTATTTCTAACAATTTATTTTAGGAGTCCAAGCTCGGTCAACCCATTAGGCTTATCGATATTTTTGTTAAGACACACGACGTAGGGATCCAACCCGGTTTGTTGATGAGAGATCCGCGGAGGTTCGTGTAATTTCATTTCTAAATCTAAATTAATTTTTGAAGTTCATTTATATATATATGACTTACTTTTTCTTAACAGGCACTCGTCTAGACCACACTTAGTCAGCAGTCTTTCGAGGGCAGCACGAACATGCAGGATGAATGTGAGCCCTACATTGGGTACGTATGCGGCGTTCCACTACTTCTGATTATTTCGTTGAGCATATTCACAATCCACAGCGAGACGACACCCTTGTCATGGAAATCAGTCTGGAAAATCAGCAACTCCGTTGTCAAGTTGATAACTTAGAGCAACGATTCCCGAAGCTCCAACGACAGATGGATTTGCATTTTATATATCCTCGCATTGATCCCAATGGTTCCTCCACATCTCGCCAGCAACAACCACCTCTACCCCCTCTTCGGATAGTCATATATATATATATATATATACTGTGATAATTTGTATGTATATTATACGATTTAAGATTTGTATATATTATATTTTATTATAATTTTCACTTTCATATTTCTTTTATATTTTTTATTTAATAAAAAATAATAATAATATTTTTTTATTTTATGTCAAGAAGCATTGAGCGTTCACGTAGACACTGAATTTAGCAGCGGATGCTAAATAATTTAGCATCTAATGTTTTGGCGTACAAATTTAGCGACCAAATTTCTGTATTTCGCGTCCAAAGTTTGGATACTATATACACAATTTTTGTAGTGTATAACACATATAGGTTAATTAACAAATAATTAATTAAATAAATAAAACATTTCAAACTAAACTCGAATTCTGTTTACCACAAAAGAAGAACATCATAATCACATTGAGAGCACACTCCTATCTACACACTTTGTGCGTCGAGATTCGAGCGACGTTTTGCACCCGATACTACTCCAGAATCCTACCAATATCCACCTATACTTAAAGAGAGAATTTTAGAATTTTTATTCTAAAATTTTCACTCTAGAAAATCTACATTTTGGTGTATGTTGGAAGTGAGTGGGGAGACATATTTATAGAGTTGTAGGAATCACTTGATGAATAAGTATCTTTTTACTCAAAATTATATTTTTGTCCCCAAACTAAAAATATTTCTAATTTAATCTTCTCAACAAATAAATTGTACCTAAATCTCTTAACTTAATTATATTCATTCTATGACCCAATATCAAAGACGAAATAAATTATTATTATTATTATTATTATTATTAGTACTATTATTATTATTATTATTATTATTAAAAAATTGATCTTAAGTTATTTTTTCTTGCGAAATTTGCTGAATTTTAATTTTTGGCAATGGAATGTTTGATAAATTTTGTTGAAAGTTTTTGATAAAATTCGTTTGAAAATTTTCGGTGAGGAAAAAAATTTCGACAAAATATAATTTTGTCGGATTTTCTCACAGATTCAATTGAAAAATTGTCGAAATTATTTCCAACAAATCTCGTCGGAATTTATATTTTTTAACGGAATTTGTTAGAATACAGTTCTTGAAGAATTTTTTTATGACCTTAATCGGTGATTTTAGACAAATTATAGGTATTAAGAAACTAGTCGTTAAGTTAATTACAAGTGATAGTTGTTGTATAATTTTATAATGAATAATTTTAATTAAATAATAAGTATTTAAATAATATTTATTTTAGATATTGTGAATTATTGTTGTGGTGGTTGGTGTTGAGGTTTAGATGTTTTTGCTACGCCACTCTATTACTTTCTTCAATTCCTCCTCATTTTATCTTTTTCATCTCAAATTTATAGGTTTAGAAGCTTTCCTTTTCATAGCTACAATTAAGTTGTAAAAAATTGAGGTAAAAGGTTGAGTTTCATTGCACATATTTGCAGCTACTTATAGCCATCGTGTACAGCAGTGGATAGATACAACAGAAGTTTGAATACAAAAGAGATCACATATATATGCTTGATATTTGAAATTGGGTGATAAGATAACTAATGTTATCTTTCGGAGATATCCTTAACACTCACTTGCAAGCTCATGGGAGGAGACCGAAGCGTGACCTAGTGACAATGTCCATGAAACTTTGCTTTGGGCAGAGGCTTGGTGAGTAGGTCAGCTATTTGATCAACAGTTGCAATTAGGTGGACAAATAGGCATTTTTGAGACACTAGATCACACACAAAATGAAACTCGATTTCTAAGTGACGGGATCGAGTAGTAAAGATAGGGTTGTCAGTGAGGTACGTTGCGCCTAAGTTGTCACACCAAAGTTTTGGTGGTTGAGTACGAGACAGACCAACTTCGCACAAGAGGGAGAGGAGCCAGAGAACCTCTCTAGTAGAGGTTGTGAGGGCACGATATTCGGCTTTCGTAGAGGAGCGACAGACGACGCGTTGCTTTTGGGAAGACCAAGAAATTAAATTTGGGCTTGCAAAGATAGCAAATCCAGTAATCGATTTGAGATTATTTTTGTCCCCGCCTAAGTCTCCATCACAATATATGGAGAGTGATAAGTCAGAAGATATTCGTAAGTAAATGCCATGAGTATGAGTTCCTGCAAGATAATGCAATATGCGTAGTCTGTTGTGGTTGGATTATGCATATTCTAAGCAGCCACACTGCTAGCAAAGGCCACATTCGAATGAGTAAGACATAGGTACTGCAGACTTCCAACTATTTGGCGATAAAGAAGAGCATCACATGGAGAAATAGGCTCGGTGACAGCAGCTTTCGCAAAGGAAGAAGTGACAAGAGGAGTACCAACAGGTTTGCAGCCGAACATATTTGTGTGGTCAAGAAGGTCAAGTATATACTTAGATTGGGTGAGGTAAACACCAGTGTCATCCCATAGCACCTGAATACCAAGAAAGTATTATAACTGACCCAGCTCTTTGAGTGCAAAACGAGCACACAGGTGAGAAATTATGGCTGCCATGAAGGAGGGTGATGAGCTAGTAAAAATATATCATCCACGTAAATCATGAAGAAAGTTGTGACCCTATTTTTGCTATAATAAAATAGGGATTGGTCAGTTTTGGAGCTATAAAAACCATAAGCAGTGAGTGTATGAAGCAAACAGCTGAACCAAGCTCATGGCGCCTAATGCATACCATAAAGTGACTTTTGCAGGAGACAAACATGATTGGGTTTGGAAGGATCAACAAAACTCAGAGGTTGCTTCATGAACACCGTTTCATGAAGAGTACCATTGAGAAATGAATTCAAAAAATCAAGTTGATTGATGGTCTAACCTTGAGAAACCACAATAGAAAGGATGTGGCAAATAGTGGCCGACTTGATTACAGGGCTGAATGTCTCATGAAAATTAAGACCAGGGCATTGATTATAGCCCTTAGCGACTAAACGAGCTTTAAATGTTGAAATGGAGCCGTCAGCGTGTTCTTTTACCCGAAAGACCCATTTACAACCGATAACATTCCCAAGTTTTGTTGTTGATGAGCGCCTCATATTCCCGAAACATAGCTACCCTCCATTGAGGATGTTTATTTGCCTGTGTGAAACAAGAGGGAATAGAAGGTGAATCTAAAATAACAACAGATAATACTCATGGTTTAAGAGTACCGATCTGTTTGCCAGTGATCATCGGATGTGTCTTAGTAACAATTTGAGGGGAGGAAACGACAACCTGCTGTAAATCAACAATCAGATTTAGGCCCAGAGAAGTTGCTGTTAAGTGCTGAGATGGAGGAGACTTGTGAACGACAGACAAGGAGCAAGATGACTGCAGCTAAGGATTTTCTGTGTGTTGGACAATAGTGCTTGGAGAAGACGACAACGGGGCAGAAGGTGCGCAGGAGGCAAGTGGTCGTTCAGATGATGGCACTGGCTGGTGCAGTGACGCGTGAGACAATGGATCAGCTAAAAAGGATGGCAAAGTAGAGCTGAGTGTGGATTATGAAGCCATATAAACTGAAGAGGAGAACATCAGACCTGCAAAAGGGAAGGAAAGTTCATCAAAGCGAACATGGCGAGAGATATAAATTTAAGAACTGGAGGGATCGAGATAGCAAAACCTTTTTGTGTTTTACTGTAGCCAAGAAAAACACAAGGGGAAGATCGTGGCTTTAATTTGTTAGACGCATAATGTCGGAGCCAGGGATAACACAAGCAGCCTAAAATCTTTAACTCATTATAGTCAGGTTTTTCACCAAAGGGACACTCACAAGGAGACTTAAAAGAAATAACCAGTCAGGGAAGCCGATTAATGATAAAATTAGCACAGTCAAAAGCATAAGCCCAATACTGTAAAGGAACCTTAGCTGTATGAAGCATAACCCTGGCAGTTTCAACAATGTGTTTGCGTTTGCATTCAGTACAGCCATTCTGCTCAGGTGTGTACGGATAGGAAATTCGTTGTTTGATGCCATGTGTTTCAAGGTAGGAGGTAAGTGATTGAAATTCGTCACCCTAATCGGCCTGAAAGGACTGTATTTTAGTGTCAAAATAACATTCGAAAAAATGGTGGAACTTGGTAAATGCACTTAACACCTGAGACTTATTCTGTAGAAAATAGATCCACGAGTATTTGGTGAAATGACCATGAAATAAAAGATAATATTTAGAGCCATCAACTGTAGAAACAGGAAAATGGCAACTTGTGAGACTTACTAATACTGCAACCATAACTAAAGAATTGGTTTTAGACTCAAAAAGGATAAATTGTTGTCCTTAAGAACCCGTTGGACAATTACATTATTGACATGACCTAGACGCTGGTGCCAGGTAGAGATAACAATGTGAGCAGACGGCTGAACTGATGTGGAAGAGCAAATCTTCAAGGGCAAACGATAAACACCATCACGGTTCTCCCCTTTGCAAAGAATTTTCCCTGTATGTAAGTCCTTAAACAGAAACTGGATTATTTTTAGTGAGAGCATGAACTGACAATAAATTCTGGAAAACAGAAGGAACACATAAGATGTTGAGTAGAATAAAAGAATTGTTATTGTCAGAGAACACATTCTTAGAGCCAAGGTGTGTGATAGGAAGGGTATTACCATCACCGATTTTGACTTTGTCGGTGCCGGAATATTCAAAATGAATGGCGATATTGTCGAGGTACAATGTTAAGTGATGCAAGGCCTCAAAATCCACAACCCAGTTTTACGAAGCAGGAACAACATTAGACATGACAATATTGCTGGATGGACCATGGTGAGATCGATGATAGGAGCCAGACGGATATTGGCGAGAAACATGGTCGTAACCCTGATAAGTATGACATTGAACATTATAATTGATAGAGGTGGAGCTCCTGCCCGAATGAGGGGAACGACCTCTGTCATGACCACCTCCAGCACGCATGAGACGTCTGCCAGAGCGAGAAGGTTGATTGCCTCCACGAGATTGATGTTGCGAATAGTTAGCCGATGCTTTTAGAGAGTCAGTCAGCTGTGTAAAAGGCTTTTCATCATGCTGTAACTAAATTTCTTCACTCAATAGTAAGCAAAAAAGATCATCAAATGAAACACTTTCAAGTGATAATCAACACCAAAACCATCAATGATATGGTCATTTAGCATATCGGCATCAATAGGATTTCCCAACGAAGTAAGATGATCTGCGAGGGCTTTAGAACATTGCATATAGACAGTAATAGAGTTGATACCTCGACTTAAATTCACAATCTGATGTCGCAATGTGCGAACCTGAGCCTTAGAACCTGATGCATAAGTGGCAACCAAACGTTGCCATGCTTCTTGTGCTGTGGTAGCACCAACGATTTGCGGCAGCAAGGTTTTCAAAACCGAGCAAATGATACAACTGAACACCAGCTGATCTTTCTTGAACCAAGAATGAAGATCTAGATTTGGGCATCCTTGAATCGTGGCTGATTGACATGGAACAGACCCATCTACATGCCAAAACAGATCATATGCACACAGAAGAGGCTAAATCTGAGTTTTCCATAGAAGATAATTAGTGGCTGTAAGTTTCACGGGTATGGTTATATTTGGGATGGAAGCTTGAGTGGCTGTCGAGTTTGCTGGGATGATTTCGTTGGACATGGTGATAGTATTTTGAAGTACTCTGATTAAGAGATTTTGGCAGCTCTAATACCATAAAAGATTGAGGTAAAAGGTTGAGTTTCATTGCACATATTTGCAACTACTTATAGCCATCATGTACAACAGTGGATAGATACAACAGAAGTTTGAATACAAAAGAGGATTACAGATATGTGCTTGATATTTGAAATTGGGTGATAAGATAACTAGTGTTATCTTTTGGAGATATCTTTAACAAGTTGAAACCTGAAGCGAACCAAATGCAATGGCTTTTAAAGAGACCGACTCTTTACGTACTCCAAAACTCATATTTTTAGCTTATTTATTTCTTCTTTTGGGTTTTTGGAGTTATGTTGAAATATTGATTATTTGTAACATGCTGGAAATTATTTGAATGGAATAAATTAAGTATTGATATGAAAAATGAAAGTTGATTGACAGTTGATTTATGGTTGACATAGGAATGTATAAATGAAGAAACATGTCTACAAATCAGCCAAGAACACGTTGTAGGCCACTAGTATGCGCGGTGGAGCTTACCACGCGTAGTCAAAGCCGAGCACGCGTACATGGTGCACACAAACGCAATGTGGAGGCGAGAATGCGTAGTACATGGTCGACCATGTGTAGTTTTGGATGACCACGCGTAGTACACTAAATGGCAGTAAAATAGGCTATTTCAGAAGTTGAAGTAGGAGGTGGTTGATTGAGAAACAAAGGAGAAATAACGAGGCTTATTCTTCGTCCAAATAAACAAAATGGAAGCAAGTGATGGAAAAATATTTAGGAGAGGGAGATACAGAAAAGAGAGATGAGAGAGAAATATAAGAAAA
>CANYCX011047765.1:0-10686 GCA_948193385.1 Breynia disticha f. nivosa | reverse complement strand
TATATCATTAAGGGTTACTTTGGAATGATTGAGAGATAAAACAGATGAGCCAATATGAGAAATAGGAAGTTGGTTACCATCTCCAATTGTCACTTCCTCGGTGCCATCATATTCAGAATGGATGGCCAAGTTGTCTAGGTTTGATGTCATGTGATGAGAGGCACCCGAGTCCACAACCCAGTTCTGAGGAGTCTGCTGTGAAGAAGTTGCCATAGCCATGTTGGATGAAGGAGAATGAGAACTTGCCCGACCATAAGGACACTGCCGTGATGTGTGACCAAAACCCTTACAATTGTAGCAGGAAATAGACATATTCATTGGTTGGGAGGAGTATGATGGACGATGGCTGGGAATGGAAGACCGAAATCTGCCGTGACCACGATGAAACCGACCACCTCATGAAGGACTGCGTTGTACAAACTGAGCAGTAGCATGAAGAGAACTAGCAGAGTCATCAGGACGGAGCGATGTGCGCTGGCTGTAATTTGCGCTGGCAGCAAGTGAACTGGTAGAATCATCACGTGAAAGTTGAACTTCTTCACTCAACAGAAGTCCATAGAGATCATCAAATGTGATTTCAGTGAGCCGAGCCTTAAGAGCACGAATGAAAGGGTGATATGCCACGCTAAGACCTTCGGTGATGAAGGAAACCAAATCGTCGTTGGAGACAGGATTGCGCAATGCTGCAAGCTGATCTAAAATAGATTTAGCACGTTGCATGTAAATAGAAATTGAGTCGTTACCTCGCTGGAGATGAAAGAGGTTGGATTTGAGCGGTCGGATTTGTGCCTTGGAGCCAGAAGCATAACTGGTTTCAAGTTTCGACCAAGCCGCATGCGCGGTATCGACGCCAACAATTTGAGGTAGTAATTCTTCCGAAACAGAGCAAATAATCCAGCTGAGTACCAGTTGATCCTTCCATTGCCAGACTGGAAACAAGGGGTTTGGAGAGTTGTCAATGGTGGCAGGTGGTGAAACACTGGAACCATCAATATGAGCATGAAGATCATGAGCACACAGAATGGGAATGATTTGGGTTTTCCAGAGAAGGTAATTGGTTGACGTTAATTTGATAGGAATAGTAATATTTGGAATGGATTGGGAGGCGGCAGAGGCAGGTTCATTTGGGACAATGGCATTGTTAGGAGCAGCCATAGGAAGAGGGAGGTCGATTTTGTGGACTAAGCTTGGTTAAAAGACTGTCCGCTCTGATACCATAAAGTGGTAAAATATGTTTGTTGTATTGCAATCTGAATGAGATACATGTACAGATATATAAAGGCAGTACACGAGAGATAAGAGTGGATACATTTGAAATACAAATTAGAGTTTGAATGAACTTCAAATAGCAGATAGGCTTATCCTTATTACCTTGGACCTTGATGCTTCCGGCATCTGTTCCAAGCACATTGATGACCTGAAATCGATCCAAGATTACGTTCAACCGTTAACTCAATTAGTAGCATCTCTTCCCCAAGATGAAAGAGTCATTTTAGTTGGTCATAGCTTTGGTGGACTGTGCATCTGTTTAGCTATGGAGAACTTTCCTGAGAAAATCTTGGCAGGAATTTATGTAAATGCATACATGCTTGGTTGTGTTGATCCGCCGGGAACCGTAGTCCTAGAAGTAAGAAAGAGGAAACTATTCCAATATTATTTTTAACTTCAACTAATGCAATAACTACGATTGATTTTCCTTTTTTTTGGTTAAATGACTAAACAGCACTTCAAGAGGTTGGAGCCGGCGGAATTCGATACCATAATAGAGTTTGGTGGGGAAGACAAGGGAAATCTGCCAATCTCACTTAGATCTGGACACAATGATGTGGAAAAACTTATGTATCGATATTGCCAGCCAGAAGTAAGTAACTAAAATACAAAACACTGTCTTTGTCGAAAAATTTTTCCTCAGAATCTCCGGGTATTCCCACTTTCGGTGAGGACTAATATGGGATTGGAGCAGGAAGCATAGTTACTACTTTATGAGAGTGACTTTGCTGGGATTCGGTCTTGAGAGCACCAAATCATCACAAGAGTTGAGTTTTTAACTCAACCAATCCCTCATAAATTTTTGTCCAAATGTTTATTGTTGATCAAAAGTAGCCCCAAAGTTTCCATAAGAGGAAGAAAGAGAACTTTGAGAGTATTTTTGCACCACTAGATTTGACGTGTTCTGTGTGCCTCATTATTAAGGAAAAAACTGATATAGAATTTTGTATAGGACGTGGAACTAGCCAAGATGGTACTAAGACCATTCAAGTTCTTCTTGGAGGACTTGATCACCCAAGAATCGATCCTAACAGAATCAAAATATGGTTCGGTCGATCGGTTTTCTGTGATTGGAAAATGCGATGAAGTGATGACTGAGGAAATCCTACTTTGGAACATCGAGAAAATGCCTCCAAAAGCTGTGAAGTTCATTGAAGAAGCTGGTCATATGTCCATGCTTTCTCAACCAAAGGAACTTGCTCTCTGTCTTGGAGCTATTGCAGATTTGTATTGATTATTATTCTGTTGTTGGTGATTTTTGTGATAAGAATACTTCTATCTATTGAAGACAACTTTGGATAATAGGAAATCAAATTTTCGAATAATACAAAACCAAGATCAAGTACAAAGGATTAGAAAGAACACAAGTTGTTTGTATTGGTTCGGTATTATATGTTAAAATTGAGATTCCATAAGTCAAATGATAGAGAACAAGATCGAACCTTACAAAGGAATTGATAGCATGCAAAATAAGACTGTAAACGGAAGCGTACATGATTCTATGATTATTCTAAATTAAGAATCCAGATATGAAAGCCTTCTAATTAATCAGCGCACAAAAACTCTTCTCAAAAGGATTATGAGCATGTTTTTTAGAAGTAAAAAATTACATTTGAAAAGGTATGTTTGTTTACTTTATATTGTGTGTAATTATAGACTACAACCATATATATAATTTGTATAATTATCAATTATGTTCATTATAAATTAGCTTATATGTCCGATTTGTACGTATATTATATAACCCCACTCTTATTCTAAGATGGCATGCTCATGGTAAATAGAGTAGATCACTTTAATTGAGTCATTGAACTTTATTATAATGATTAACATACAATTAATAACCGTAATGCATGTATATCTACATGTCCAAATGCATTATTATATAAAATACATGTTGTAAGTCCATAAATCTAAGAGCATCTCTACTCATAAACCACTTTAAAAGGTTTATGAGCATATCACGTCAGCATTCTACTAATTTCTCATTTATTAGACTCTTTTTCTTTACTTATAAACCTCTCATTAAACTTTGCAATGAAATCCATTTCACATCTCATATATCTCGCTTTAAACAATCGGGGTCCACCATTCAACTAGTGCTTATGTCAATTAAACGCTGCCCGTGTGAATCCTGTTGTGAATACAAATAAACCTACAATCAACTTGCAATCAACCAAACATATAAACTATTTCGTTCTCAACTACAACTGATCAAACACGTTGTATGTTGTAATTTTTATTTAATATTATTTATTATTATTATTATATAATAATAAAAAACAGCAATATTTTTATTTAATATTTTTTATTATTATATAATTAAAAAATATGTTATTTTTATTTTTATTATTACACAGAAAACTATATTTTATATAAAAAAATATTGTTACCACATTACAAAAAAATTCCCTATGTTTGCTAGTATGTCTTACTTATGTTGCGTTTGAGGGAAAATAATTTTTTTCAGAAAATATTTTTTATATTTTTGAATCTTATTTTTTAGAATCATATTTTTATTATTTTATACTCAAATATTTAAAATATAAAAAATATAATTCTATATTTTTGATAAAAAAATATTTTTTAAATATATTAAGAATAATTATTATCTTTTATTCATTCTTAAATTATAATTATATTATCTTATTTTCTGTTGATATTAAATATTTAAAAATAAAAAAATACTTTTTCCGATAAATAAATTCCTATAAGGAAACGGAGGTTTTAGTAATTGTTTTAAGGGAGAAAAGCGTGATGCAGCTGATTGTTAAGTTGACTGGATTTTCTGCCAATGTCACAATGATTTGGAAAAACTTTTGAGAGTAAGTAATTAAATTTGATTTTTCATCTTCTTATATTACTTTTTAATTTTTTTACAGTCAAATGAATTCAGAACGGTTGTATTAAATACCAATCCGTCTCATCTTTTTTATTTTTAATTTCAAATTAATCCTCGTTTCGCGTCGTTTCTGTCAAACTTTGAAAAATCCGTCCGATTTGAACTAGATCGAATCGAATCCCCACATATATGAGTTTGTTAGGTGGGAATGACGTGACTCTTGGTGTACGCCAATGGAACTCATTGTTAAGTTGACTCGATCAGTGGTGGTTTGCCCATTACAATACACACCCACAATACTGTAACCAAAAAAAGAAAACACACCCACAATACATTGTTCCGATAGCGTAAGCAACAGAAATGGAGAGAAACACGAAGAAGCACTTCGTTCTGGTTCATGGAGCTTGCCATGGTGCATGGTGCTGGTACAAACTCGTCCCTCTTCTCAAACAGGCTGGTCATGTCGTGACTGCCTTGGACCTCGGTGCTTCCGGCGTATGTTCCAAGCACATTGATGACCTGAAATCGATCAACGATTACGTTCAACCCTTAACTCAATTAGTAGCATCTCTTCCCCATGACGAAAGAGTCATTTTAGTTGGTCATAGCTTTGGTGGACTCTGTATCTCTTTAGCTATGGAGAACTTTCCTGAGAAAATCATAGCTGGAATTTATGTAAATGCATACATGCCTGGTTGTGTTGATCCGCCTGGAACCCTAGTCTTAGAAGTAAGAAAGAAGAAATTTAACCAATATTATTTTTAGCCTCAACTCATGCAATAACTACAATTGATTTTATTTTTGGTTTATTGACTAAACAGCTGTTCAAGAGGTTGAAACCGGCGGAATTCGATAGCATAATAGAGTTTGGTGGGGAAGAAAACGGATATCTACCAATCTCACTCAGAGCTGGACACAATGATGTGGAAAAACTTATGTACCAATATTGCCAACCGGAAGTAAGTAACTAAAATACAATATATTGTCTTTGTCGAAATTTTTTTTTATCTGAATCAGTATTCCCACTTTCGATGAAGACTAATTTGGGATCGGAGCGAGAGGCACAATTTCTGCCTCATAAGAGTGACTCCGCTGGGATTCGATCCTGATAGCACACCAAACTGACCTCACAAGAGATAGTTATCAACTCAACCGATTCCTTATACTTATTTTTCGAAATGTTCATTGTTTGATCAAAACTAGTTATGCCCCAAAGTTTCCATAAGAGGAAGAAAGAGAACTTTGAGAGTTTCCTGTCATATTTTCCACCACTATATTTTGCATGTTCTGTGGGCCTCATTATTAAGGAAAAAGCTGATATAGAATTTTGTATAGGACGTGGAACTAGCCAAGATGGTACTAAGACCATTCAAGTTCTTCTTGGAAGATTTGGTCACCCAAGAATCGATCCTTACAGAATCAAAATATGGTTCAGTGGACCGGTTTTTTGTGTTTGGAAAATGCGATGAAGTGATGACTGAGGAATTCCTACTTTGGAACATTGAGGAAATGCCTCCGAAAGCTGTAAAGTTCATTGAAGAAGCTGGTCATATGTCCATGCTTTCTCAACCAAAGGAACTTGCCATTTGTCTTGGAGTTATTGCAGATTTGTATTGATCATTATTCTATGGTTGCTGAGTTTTTGTGATAAGAATACTTCTATATTTATTAAAGACAACTTTGCAAAATAATCATAAGTTATTTACTTTTAGTTTGATATGATCTCTTTCTGAAACTTACTTGTGGAAATAATTAACACAACTACAGCTTTTGTTCCAAAGAAAATATTTCGAGAATTTGAGTATGCTGATAAAAAAACGTAATATTTGTCAAGGCTACAACTTTCTTTACTGTTTTATTGATTACAGAGGTCCTTATACAGATGAGTCCTTGTGGAGTTTCTAGATTTTGATGGAATTGAAAAAAAGGTTAGAGTTAGGAAGAAAACCAAATGAGGAACAGTTGGCCTCAGAACAATCCCAAGCCTTCATTATGTTAAATAGTGTGGCTGTTTGGATAAGTCGGTTCATCATATGCCGTCTTATTCTTACCAGATATAGGACACGCCCAATAAAATACAAAACACTGAAATACACATACTTGGCACCACCCCCATAGCCCCCCCACCACAGCCCCCCTCAAGTTAAACCACTGGTGAGGTTCAACTTGGATACAAAGGTGGAGAAAGCTGGTAAGGCGAGGGATTTAGTAAACAAATCAGCCACCAGCATATGAGAAGAACAATGTTGGGGCAAAACAAAACCAGATTTACAATGATGACGAATGAAATGGCAATATCGTTCTCGATATGCTTAATCCATTCATGAAAGACGGGGTTCTTTGCAATGTGAATAGCCGCCTGTTGTCGCGCCAAACATGAATGGGTAAGCGTGTGTGAAGCTGCAAATCAGAGAGTAAACAAGAGATCAACAACGCTTTATAAACGACGCCTGCCATGCTCCTGTACTCTGTTTCAGCAGAAGAACAAGCGACGGTGCTTTGTTTCTTACTTTTCCAAGCAACAAGATTGGAACCCAGGAACACACAATAGCTGGAAACAAAACATCGAGCACTACAAAAATCTACTCATATAGGTTGGGGTTGAAATGCTCGTTAAAAGTCTTGTGACTAGACCCGGTGATATTACGGTCAACAAAGATCACTACAAAAAAAAGTCTCATTAGTGACAGACAATTTTTCGTCACTAATATTGATTTTCCGTCACTAATATTGATTTTCCGTCACTAAATTTTAGTAGTTACGGAATTAACGATGGAATTAAGCCGTCGCAGGGGAGCCCGATCCTAATTCAAATTAGTGACGGAATCCGTCACTAATTAAGGACAGAACATCATTTGGAATTTATTTTCGGCACTAATTTAGTGACAAACACCTTCCAATCTGTAACAACCATTGAGATGGACATAAAACTCGTCATTAAATCCGTTACAAAATCATGTTGTAGACAGAAATTTTTTTTGCTGTGACTAAAATTTCATAATTAGCAACGGAATTAAGTTCGTCACTAAATATCCGTCACTAAATCTATCATTTTCTTGTAGTCGATCATAGGTACAGAAGCATGTTGGACACTTATTTTATTATTTTTATTTAAAGAAATTATGTTTAAATAATAATTTAGAAAAGATATAGGAAAATAATGATAAGGATGATACGGATAACAAGAATACAAACTCCTAACAACATCCTCTCATCTATATATTTGTAATTCATATTTTGTATTTATTGTTGTAACTACCTCTATCCTGTACACCTATATAATGTGTACTAACTACAACAATAACATCGATACATTAAGCCATTATATGGTATTAGAGCTTCTCATCTCAACACTGAGTCTTTCATCTCTTTCTATGGCTGCCCATACTGATATTGTTCCTGCCTCATCTACTACTTTCACTATTCCAAACGTCACTCTTCCTATTAAACTCACCTCCACAAATTATCTCCTCTAGAAGACACAACTTCTTTCGCTGCTTCGTGTTCATGACCTGCTTGGTCATATTGATGGCTCTTCTTCTGCTCTATCTGAATTCATTAATGGTGAATTAAATCCTGAATTCTCTTGCTGAATTCAAAAGGATCACCTGGTCCTCAGTTGGATTGTTTGCTTTGTTTCTGAAACACTCCTCTCTCAAATTGTTGGTTCTGACACTGCTCTTGCAGATTGGCAGAAACTATCTACTGCTTATGCCTCCAGATCAAAGGCTCAAACACACACTTTAAAATCTCAACTCTTTAGATTCTGTTATAGCATATATGCGACATGCCAAGGCTCTCTCTGATCAGTTGGTTGTGTTACAAAGTCCTATTTTTTATGATGATCTTGTTACTTACATTACTGATGGGTTCGGTCCTGTCTTTCAACCATTTGTGTGTGCTCTTGATGTACGACTTGCCTCTCTTACTTATGATGATCTTTATGATCTTCTCAACGAAGAACTTAGGCTTCAACGTGATGAATAACTTGTTGAAACACTCAATGTCTCTGCCAACTACTCTCGACATTCTTCTCGTGGTGGTGAGGGCATTAGATAATTCTACACGGGTTGTGGATTCTGGAGCGTCTCATCACTTAACATCAGGTCTCGACAACCTAGCTATTCACTCTAAATATGCTGGCCCAAATTAAGTTACTATTGGAGATCATAATAACCTTTCAATCTCTAGTGTTGGTTCTTCTCTTATGGCATCAAATAATTCTAAACTTTATTTCGATAGAATTTTTCATGTGTCAGACATATTTCATAATTTACTTTCTGTTCATGCTCTTACCAAGGATAATCTAGTTTCTGTGGAATTTTTCTCTAACCATTTTATTGTCAAGGCTTTGACCACAGGAAAAATTCTTTGCCAAGGAGAGAATAAGGATGGAGTGTATCGTTTGTCTCTGGAGTCTAGACCTTGTGAACAAATAAATGCCCATGTTGTTGTTACTACCTCTACTTGGCATCAGCTCCTGGGACATGCCAATTTTCATATTGTTGATCATGTCATCAAAGATAATAATTTGCCTTTTTCTAATTCCAAAATTTCTAGTTTATGTCACAGTTGTAGTGTTAGTAAAATACATAAATTATTGTTTTCTATTTCACAATTTAAGGCCACTCGGCCTCTTGAATTGATTTTCAATGATGTTTAGAGTCCTTCTCCAATAAATGGTATTGATGGTTCACGATATTATGTTCTCTTTTATGATCACTTTAGGAAATATTGTTGGATTATTTCATTAAATACAAATCTGAGGTTCTAAATTCTTTTATCAAATTTCACCATTTTGTAGAGCATCAATTCGACTTGAAAATCAAATCTTTTTCAAGTCGACTGGGGATGGGAATTTCAGGCAGTAACTTCTTATTTACAGAATCATAATATTGCATAACGTAGCCCTTGTCCGCACACACTAGAACAAAATAGTTGTGGTGAGTAAAAACATTGTCACCTTGTTGAAATAACCCTTTCTATGATGCATACAGCTCATATTCCACAACAATATTGTGTTATGCTATTGACTGTGCCAATTATATTATTAATCGTCTTCTCACTTTGTTACTTAATTTCTTTTCTCCTTATTATGCTTTATTTGGCTTGAAACCAGATTACAATGCTCTTAAAATTTTTGGTGTTTGTTGTGATCCATGGTTAAGGCCTTATATCTCAAACAAATTAGAACCTCGGTCTTCCTCTTGTTTTTTGGGCTATAGTAAAATTCATAAAGGCTTTCGCTGTTTGGAGATTTATACACAAAAAATCTATATTTCTCGCCATGTTCTTTTTGACAAATCTTATTTTCCTTTTGCAGATCTGGCCAGTTCAAGTGACGTTCCTCCAGCATTCGCACCCTCTCTGCCTTTACCCATTCAGTCTGCCCATTTTCTGTAAGTCAACATAACCACTCAAACCACTGAACTACAGCATCCACCTTCCAACAACCACTATAATTCCAACTCCACCGAACTAGCGTCTATAATGCACAATCTGCCCTTTCCCACACCTGTTGTCCATCCAAATTATCTTCATAACACACCTGTCATTCATCCCACTCACCCAAGTCATAACTTCACCTCTTCCCACCTATCTTCTATTGCATCTCCCGTCACACATAACCCCTCACCTTCCTCTCCCATCATTCCACCTATTCACCTATCGTCCAACAAATCCCCAACCCCACTGTATAAAAATCAACCACCATTCAACCTTATTGTAGGCTTAACATCCTCCAATACCTTACCACATCCACCTAACAAAACACATCCAATGATAACCCGTCAAAAAAATTGGCTCCCCTAAAACCAAAGCATTTCTGAGCACTATTGGTGATGATGACTTCACACAGCTACACTCAAACAATCAAACTTCCTCATTGGTGAAAGGCAATGACTGATGAATATAATGCTTTAATCAAGAATGGTACATGGGAATTGCTTCCACCCTCAAAAGTGAGTAATGTTATCGACTGAAAATGAGTTTTTTGGATTAAACAGAAGCTCAATGGACCCGTCTCTCTTTACAAGGCATGTCTCATTGCTAAAGGCTTTCATCAAAGACCAGGGATTAATTTTACTGAAACTTACAACTCGCCTACTATAGTCATAATTGTTATTTCTCTTGCACTCTCTCTTGGTTGGAATATCACTCAGCTGGATGTCTCTAATGCCTTTTTACATGGTACACTTAATGAGCCGGTATACATGCAATAACTGTTAGATAAAAACTAGCTCTAGAAAGGGGGGTTTGAATAGAGCTGGGGAACAATGCAATTTTTTCGCAAATAGGAAAATCAACAAGAGATGAACACACGATATAGAGTGGTTCGACAGAAATACCTACTCTACTACCTAAGCTTCCCACTTAGGATTTTGTCAAACACCTTACTATTTCCTCACTTTGAAGCTTAGTGAGAACTTCGTACAAGCTTGAGTTACGGCTCAAGTAACCTTACAATCACAACTTGAATTACGGCTCATGTCACACCTAACACTATAACCTATACTAGACACTTCAAGCAAATTTATGCTAGTTGTGCAAAAATTTCAAGATGAAAAATGAAAATC
>CANYCX011047763.1:0-11239 GCA_948193385.1 Breynia disticha f. nivosa | reverse complement strand
CGAAAATTATAACTTAACTCGTTTTTAATTTCATAACATATTATACACTCTCTTACCATTATTTATTTAATTATAATTCGCGAAAATTTTATTCGCTTATTTTCCAAAATAATTAATAATTTCGTAAAAATTCTTAAAAATTGGAGGCGTTACAAGAACAATATTCATTTTTGTTTTATATTGTTCATTAAAAATTTTGAATTTTCAGTCGATTATATGAACATAGTTCATAACTTTTTTTTATTGTTATTTTCTTAATCGATTTGAATTCTATTTTTCCAAACTGAAAAAAACGCAGCATCAATGGCTACATTCCAAACCTATGATCATGAAAGAACAAAAAAGAACATATTTCATATACAAAACCCTCCAGAACCGATAAACTCATTATCAACCCAAAAACATAAAAACCCATAAAATGAAAGCTAGTCAACTATGTTTACAAATGTCAGTTAAGATATGAACGTGAAAGTACAAAGAGGAACTAATTTCATAAAACAAACCGTTCTTCAACCCAGAAACTAATAACCTAAACAAAAAAGTTAGAAACTACCATTAACTTTAAACAAACATGAACAAAATAATACATATATTTATGCATGTAGAACGTTAACAACCTAAAATAGAAAAAAGAGAAGGATTTTTAGAGTGATTTCGATTGTAAAACATGAAAATCTCTTAAAAACAAAGAATACACATTAGAACAACAAAAAAAAGTCAAACGATATCACAGAACACAAACTTTAGTAAAAAATAAAACTTGACACCAAACCTTTACGAACCGAGAGAAAACGATGATGAAAAACTTGAGAAAAAACACACAAATATAGAAAAGTTCAATTTTGTTTTGAGGGGAGAGAGAGAGAGAGAGAAAAGGAAATAAAACAACATTTAAGATATGTGTTCTAGGAACAAATCATTTGTAATCAATGACCACTAACTCAGGATTTGACTTTTGCATAATTAAAATCATTAAAACGGGCATTTTTGGAATTTCAAAACTTAAAACTAGTAAAAACAGAAATAAACAAACATACCTGAATATTTTCATAAATGAAAACTTATTACTATGTATATTGCATAATTATCCAAACAATTTTTGCTTCAGATGGGCTTTGGGCCTTCCTCAACTTTCTAGGAATATGATTATCACATCTTACCTTAAAGTTTGACTTTCTCATAAATAATATTTTTTGAAACCTATACCACCATATGTCATCTCTTCAAATTTATTCCACAAATATCACATCCACAACATATCCACAAAACATCCACACATTAATCAATTTGTGGATGCGTTGTAGATATATTGTGGACGAGTTGTAAATATATTGTGGACATTGATTTTTTATAAATGTCCACAATATACCCACAAAGCATCCACACATTGATCAAATTTTTAATGCGTTGCGGATATATTATAGACATTAATTTTTTATAAATGTCCACAACATATCTACAAAATATCCACACATCTAATTTTAACGTGCCACTAAAAACCCTTGTCGTCGTCTTATACAAACCTTATTTACAAGATTACCTACAACTTATCTATAATCCATCCACAAACAATATCTTTTCAATTTACAGTCACAAACATGCCAACATATAAAGATACTATCATTCTCTCTATAATTTTAACTTTTAACAATTAATTAACCTCATTAGTTGTCTACTTCTTTCCTGCTGTAGCCAAGCTTCTGTACAATTGATCAATTTCCACCAATGAAATACAAGACACCATAAATCAGAATTTCAATATGCTGGAACAAAGTAGACAACAATTCTCTTTTAACTTGTATTAGCTGAGCAATTTGTTTCGTTTCTTGTTTTAGTGTGGCAGTGACCAAATCTTAGACTCCAAAATCACCTCTTTAATGAATTGGATTAGCTTAAATTTCTGTTGTAATTTTTGTTTTTGTATTATAATATCCGAAAAGCATGTTGAAGAAATGGTGCGGTGGAAATCTTTTAATATTTTATATAATTTGACAAAAATCAAACAAGGTTCCTATTTTATTGTTTTACCTTTACAGAAGGAACGATTAGCGGAAGTGATGATGATAATGAAAAGATTGATGTTGCATACGAATAAACAGATGATGAAGAGTGGATTATTTATAGGAGAACAAAGAGAATAGTGGAGTTTTAGGTGTTTGGTTTGATTTTTGAAAAAGATAAAAATGATGTTTGGTGGCAATATTATATATACTGGTACATTAGGGATAAGTTTAGATTATGGTATTTAAGGAAATTATTTAAGTGGTATTTTTAAAAGGAAAACTGTAACTTTAGGCTGTTAGTAATGTCATTTTCCCAACTTTCTGATTGTTTAAACCATTCCTCAACTTTTTGTTTGTTCAAACTACTTGGTGTCATAAAGAGTTTAGGACACGTTTCAATGTCTTTCTTATATTAGGATTACATATTTGATTTTTAAGGCCATGTAATTAATTTAGCTTTATATAATATATCTGAAAAATAATGAATCTAAAATTTTGATGTTATAATAGCAATGTAATATTTTCTGAAACTTAATTGGTTCAGTAATTATATATTTAACAACAAGATTATATTTAAAAATATATATAATATTTCAACTTTTTTTAATTTGAATTCCTTTTCAACCCTATACAATCAAGAAGTAAATTAGAAAAATCAAGAATATGATTTCCAGATTGCAAATTCATTTGAAAAAACTAACATGAAATATTTAATCGAATTTATTTATGAGTTAATTTACGGGCGTTAACATGTTTGTGAATTTTTTCGAGTCAAGTTTTAGAGTGTTGAACTTTGGTTCGTTTATAAAATAAGCTCAAACTTTGTTCAAATGTGCCTTATTTAATATCAAATCGAGTTGAGAACAAACTTTCATCAAGTCGAATACCGAACCACTTGCGAACGAATCGATTTATTTACACCCATATAACTCGATGTACCCACTATAAAAATTTCCTAGATCCGTCACTGGTACAAACACTTACTTTTTGGACAAATGGATCAAAATTCGACAGGTCGAATACGTCATTTTCTTGTTACAATGATGTCGCAACTTAATTTGTGCCCTTGTACTGCACTGACTCTTTCAAATAAATACTCTTTCAAATAAACATTATTTTAGAGATAAGGTGAAGTGTTTTATATATGAGGTGATATGTAAAGGTAATGTATAGACAGAGAAAATATTGCGGGGTATATATATGAAACAAAATTCTATTCAAATTACTGTCGAATTTTCTTTAAAATTTTGTTAATATTTTTGACTAAATTTGATGCAATAGCTAAACTTGCATGTAAATTTTAAAAACGTTTAGTAAACATTACATATACATATGACGTCATAAATAAGTAAATACAAATTACATATAACGATTCTACACATTTTAGATTTATTGCTTTTCGACAATGAAATATTGCCGAAAAGACGAATAACTATTTAACTAAACAGCTAAATAACACTTTAACAAATTCGTAAAATTATTTTTTAGAGCAAGTATTAGATAGAATAATGAACAAAACAACAACGGAAAACCATCCTACCGAAAAATATGAACTTGTCAAGAGAATTTAGAAGAAGACGACGTCGTATTGAAACATCTAGATGGGGGAAAGCACTCCGTTCAATTCCTCTGCGTCCCTCCCGCTCTGCACCACAAAACAGCAATGCGTTATACCAAGCCTGGGACGGAGCTTCTAAAATCTACTACTAGGACTCCTCAAACTACTCTCCACACAGTACAACTATTCTCTTCGCAATCCCCATACTTCCTCTGTCTTCGCCGCTACTCCTTCTATAGTAAACATTTCTCAATACCACGTCGTTTCCTTTCCTATTACCTCTACTTATATTTGTTTGTTCGTTTTGTTTGGTAGCTATTGGTTGCTGATATAATGTGTTTTTGGCATGCTAGTGATACGTCTTTGACTTCATTTTGGTCTGAGATTAATTCACACTGGAATTTTTTTTTCTTCTGGAGACATTTATGATTTATGATTTTTTTTTTCTTTAAATGCAATGTTGTTGGAAAGTAAAGATACGCTAGAAATGATAACACAAATAAAATCTTTTCCAAAGATGCACATGCTTCCAGTATGTTATAAGAATTTTCTCATGACTGTTGCTTTTTAACATCAATTTGAAACTGACAAAAAGTCTTACTTCCTTGTCCATAGGGACCTTTAAAGAAAGCGTCTCATGGTAGAGAAAATGAAGATGTATTAGCTCATTGTGCAGAATATGAACATCATGCAGTCAGTTTTCTTTATAATTTAGTAAGGACTAAATTTTGGTTTCTGAATTTCAAATAGATGCCTTAGCTGATGAGATCCAACCAGTTTGTATTTTTGGCAATGCAACTCGACTTCATGTTAACTTGCCTGATCAAAATTCTTGGCCTCGCTAAGTTTTGGGAATTTAGCCAAGTGCAGTTGCGACAATGAAGCTTGATCAAACACTTGACCATACCGTATGGCTAGGTCATCCACAATCTTTATTGAGACTTGCAATTGTTGATTTCGCCTTGCCAGGAGAAAAGGTGGATATAGTATCACGATGATAGTTGTTTTCCTCATGCCAGAAAGAATCTATTGCTTCATGATGGAGGGATAGATTCAACAGTTTTTCATTTTCTCCCATTACAAATCAGTCCAACTGTTATGATGAGACTGTAAGGACTGCCTCTGTGCATCCCGTCCTTCGTACATGCCAAGCTGAAAACTCCATGTCATCTTCTCTTTGTGGTTTTGTGGCTTTGTCAGATTCATTTGGATGCTCACGAATTGTTGAAAACTTGAAATTACCTCAACAGAATAGTGTATTGTGCTAGAGATGAAAACTTGAAATTTATTACTGCCCACACATATTATGCAGAGGAGAAACCCTCAAATTCTGAACAATTAAGAGACATAAATCCTCCGGACATTATAAGCAAAGAGCTCCTTAGTGGTCCTATTGTGGTTCTCTTTTTTCAGACGTCGCCAAATATTTGATCTGTTGCTGCAGATAACATTGAAGGCCGATCTAGTCTGAATGAATAGTACAAACTTTTCCACGAAAGTTATGAATATGCTCATAAGGTGAGAATGTATAATCCATCTGCTTATTTAACAGCATATTTTGATTGTGCTCTCTGTAATTGATAATCTTGTATTGCCTTTTCTAATTTGAGAAAAGTTCATATTTTTGTGTAAAATGTTACATCGAACATAGTTATTTGGTACATGAGCCATAAGACTTATAAAATTTGTTGTCCTTCTTTTCTACAGGTGTAGCTCAAGCATCATGTGCCCCAGCTGAAGAAAATTATTGATGATCAGCACTCTCGCTTAACCGAGGCCCAAGATAAGCTGTTGAAAGTAGAGGAGAAGCAGTCAGGGTTAGAGGATAGGATTGATAGTGTTATCCATCTTTATGATCTTCTGGAAAAGCGCCTGCAACGCTTCAAAAACTTGCCTGGAGCTCACAAGAAACCTTTGTGCAGAGCAGAGCGCCATTTTATAGGCAGAATTTGGTAATACTGAATTAAAGAATAGATTGTTGCTTGGTGCACTCTTAACTTTCTAAATCTATTTTTTTTCCTCATATATACTTATCGATGTATGTTCTGCAAGTGTCAGTTCTTTTTTTTTTATTTGAATGTTTGGCTAGCTCTTTTTATTTTGTTTCATTTTGGTGTTCTGCAGACCAGTTTACTGAGGTTGAGTTGAATGCTATGCGTACTTCCATTGACACTCTGAGAGCAAAACTAAGAAGGTATGTGAAACCAAAAGCGTAGATAACGAGCCAACGAAAGCAAATGCCAGGGAAGATTAGCCCCTTGAGACCCAAATCTCCAGTTGAAATCCTCAATTGAGAAACTTTCTCGTCAACAACGAGAACACTAAGACAGTTAAGCTTGTTGAATCTGCTTTGAAAAGCCGTGATAGCAGCAAGGGATAAATGTCAGCACTTGCATTGTGCAACCTGATATGTATGGAATCTACTCTTTCTTGAGATTGGAGCCATTGTCCTTTCGGTTGGACTGCTGAAGACAGACTGATTCACATTTAGTGCTCAGTGCTAAAAAAACGTTGCATTGCATGGCACATACAGGTCAGGATTCTTCCTATGATTTGTATGAACGGAGATGCTTGTGTAGAGCCTAATTCTAAATCAATAGTTTCCTTTCGATGGGCATGGCGAATGTTTGTGGCAACTGTTAATCATTATTACCATGTAGATCTGTCTTTGCCTGCCTCATTCATAGGATAATAATTTCATACGACCAATGGAACCCCACCTGAAGGCTGAACTCAATCCACAGCAATTTGTCATCACTCATTTTGACTGGATAATTATTAATACATGCGGGAAGCTATATAACAGTATTTCCCTTCTCCCTTTACCACTAATTAAAACTAAGCCATCCACCACTTGTGAAAGCTCGATATGTTCCTGCTTTCCAACTCGGAAAGGTACACTTCCTGAACTCGGCAACTAAAATTAGATTTTAAAATGTTTTACTTATTTTCTCATTCTTTAACTTTTTGGATCGTATCTTCATCGAGAATCTCTTCATGTTTGCTCATATATTTTAGTGTTTGATTACTTTTTAACATGATTAGGGTCAATGTGTTACTTGAGGGGCTCAAGGAGTATTCTTGTAGAAAAGAGCTTAGACTTATATTTTTAAATTTACTCTTTATTTAGTTTAAAATTACTACTAATTTTACATTTTTGCATTGGAGTTGATCTTAGGACCTAACCCTTCTTTTCCCATTGCATTAATAATACGGCCATGCAATTTCCAGAAATGAGCAAATCTAAAGCAATTTACATATTCTACTCTATTACTTTATTGGTTTCATCAGATCCCTCTCCCCCTATTCCTGTCCCTCTCCCGTCCCCTGTCCGGATCTAACTCTTTACACTGTGCTCAGACAAGACTCCGGCGCTGCACATTGATGGGATACCGCTTCTGCGTCCTAGTCGTCGGAAAGAAGACTAGCTTGTCTTGTTCCGCAGGAGTCCAGCTGTCAAATGCAGAGCATAGTTTATAAGGATCAACTGAACGCACAAACACAGGTAAGGAAAATGTAGATTAACATTTGATTTGTGTTTGATACCTGAAACGAGTTACCAGATGGTGCAGGAAGACGCTGATTTGTACTCTGGCGAGCTCGTATCCCGGGCACAACCGAGGCCCTCCTCCGAATGGTGTGAACACGTTGGCCGGAGTAACTCCTGATTTGTTCTGCCATCTCCATGGATTAAAAGTTCGAGCATCTTTGAAGTGATCAGGGTCTAAATGAACAGCACGAAATGATGCAAAAACCTTCCATCCCTTTGGAATAGTGTAACCTGGCCGGATTCAGGTAACATATTTATCAATCAAAATATAGTCGTATTTGGGAACAATAAACGAACCTGAAAATAAAAGCTCACCTTTTATGGGGATGTCAGTCGTGACTCGTCGAAACACACCACTAATAATATTACCAACTCGCAAGGTCTCATTAACGACCTAAATAAGAACACGAAACTTAAATCAACGACACTGATTTAAGCTACAAAATAACCAATTTGATTTATTTTCCAATACTCACACATTGAGTGAAAGGCATGGCTTTGTAATCACTCCACTCCAGAGCTTCCCCTCCGATCTTCTTCGCCCTAATCTGTTCATGTTCTTCCTGCCATCACAACTCCAATATCAGTAACCCTCACATTGCTCCAACCCAAAACATAGACCTACTAACGGTAACTGAAATCCCCATTATATCCCCCCCCAACAAGCTTTGCATGACATCACCCTCCCCTAAAACAGTCCATTGGTTGTACTTCAATTTCCTTGAAATCAGCACTCACTTTTCACAATGGACTGTACGACATTCAAGTGTGACCAAAATGTTCAGAGAGCAAAGGGCAATTAGGTGAATTATAGAGACAATCTGGTCAAAGAATGTCAGTATTATTTACTATTGTAAGAGTCATATAGACCCACGACATGGAACAAAAGCGTGCAGTATCATTTTGTCCGGTTACATGAATGTTAGATTCTAACTTCATCTTTTTTATGCTGCCTCACTATTCTTTACCTTCTTCCTCTACTTTTGACCCAATACCATCCAATACCACTTTCCTACTATTTCACGTACAACTCTCAATTTTTATCATAATGATATAATATGAATATATATTTACGATACGATAGGACTGCCACAAATTCAATTCTTGTAATATTTGTGAAACAAACTTTTGATATAAAATAACATAACACGATTATGATATGTCTAACACGAACTGAATGCTCTAAATTTTCATGAATGACAAAATGATGATGAGAGTACTGGGGGAATGGATCTAAATAGGATGGAATGGCATCAAATCTTTCTAGTTATCTACATGTGCAATTCCTATACCATTTCAATTTCTTTCCCCTTTATCTCACCACCCTATGTGAATGGCTGAGAATTCACGTTACCAAAATGAGATGCTTCTATATTTAGACCCACATTGTAATTATTGAAATCTAGGTCCACTGCAAAATGGCACTTATACCAACCTTCTTAGTTATAAAATCACATAGAAACATAAATAATTGAATTCAATTTATTTAAAAATTGGGACAGATCGAGAGAGTAATTTATTTTGAAGATATGGTAAGGGAGACATACCTTAAGTTGTGCTAGGGCGAGGGGTGTTTCGGTGAGGAACTTGACGGCAAGGGTCATAATAGTAGATGTAGTCTCATAGCCAGCAACAAGTAAAGCAACCACGAAATCTACTATTTCCTCATCGGAGAAGCCCTCCTCCCCCGCCGTAAATAGTGCTCCTAACATGTCATTCTTCCTCTCTCCTCTCTCATTCTCCTCTCTCCTTTCTCTTACCACCAAGCTTATTGCCTCTGCCACCTTCGTCCTTGCCTGCATTTTTTATTTCAACATTTTCAAAAATTGCTTTCCTTTGTTTTGAGCTCCGTCGACAAGGTGAATATATTGTAAAAAAATGTTAACAAATACAGAAAATAAACGAGTTATCGCAACACTTCTGTCGCCTCTTGCGTCCGTGACAAGAGGGGAGAGTACTATAAAAAAGGCAAGAAAAAAGGCGAAACTATAAGAATATGAAAAAAAGGAGGATGCGCGGCCGCCCTCTTTACGTCCGTGACCCAAAAAAGTATAATGTCGATCGTGGAAATATAAAAAAAAAATAGTGAGAAAAGAAATTACTTGGATAGCTCGGCGGTAAGTGGGTGAGAAAAATGGGATCGGAATGGAGAAAAAGCCTTCGATGACGAGGACGTACTCTTTCCTCAAACTCTCAGTCCATTCACCTGGATCAAAGCTCATTAGCTGTTTTATTGCCAACTCAAATGTTATCTGCACCCACACAATAATCACCTTATTACTTAATTAATCACCAATTAATTCCATCCCAAATACAAAACCCACCAAATATATACATCCTTGTTTTGTAATTTTCACAAAAACAAACACCTAACAACAAAGATTAGTGACTAAATATCCCATTAATTAAACACATACATCTCACTCAGATTCATTTTGGAATATAAGGAAGGTACCTTCTTGGCCTCTTCCATGAGTAAAACACGGTCGGACCAAGAATCCAAGTTGAGCCGAACCAGTCGGTCTATATCAACCAAAAGATGGTCTCTTAAGATTGAAGAGTTACCGAAACTCATGGTTAGAGAATGCATTCTCTTATGAAGAGAACCTTTCATTAACAACAAAGAGTGTTTCCCCAACAAGTTGGAAATCGAGCCTGGATAGCTACACTCGAACAACTTCCCTTCGTTTTGTAATATGAACCGGTTCGTCTCAGGATCAGCAGAGAAAACCGTCGGTTCTCCAAAAACATGAGTCGTAAACAACGAACCGAACCGCCTCACCCTCTCATCAATAAAGGGTTCAGGATTCTCAGTCTTGTATGCCGATACAAGCTGAAGAGTCTCTCCTACAAAGGGTAGACCAAAGTTCCCAGGAGGCAACCGCAGTCGCCGGAGCTTGGACATCCGGTGAAAGGTGAAGATGGTCACCGGAAAAACAAGAAAACATAACAGATAAAGAATAAAATCCATGGCTGTAAATATATGTATCTCTATAACCTACTACAAGTATAAATATACAAACAAACTCACAACTATGAGAATATATACTAGTGAGTGCGAGAGGGAGAATGTATATATAAGAAAAGGGTTTTGGAGAGAAGATGAAGGAGCATTAATGGAGGTTAGAGAATGAAACAGAGAAGAGGAAATCTAAGAGGAAAGGATGAATTTGAAGAAGAAATAAATGTGAGGATATTTTTGTATCCGACAACTCGTAAAAATCTGCTCTTTTTTTTTCTAACTTTTTATCTGTTGTCTGTGAAGGTAAAGAGAAATGGAAAGAAGATAAAACGGAAAGTTGTGAATTTTTTTATGATTGAGGAATCAAGTGAGAGTAAATTCTTAATTAAAAGAATGATTAAAGCAGTTAAAACAGATTAAAACATGTGGTTTAGCGAAGAGAATGTTGTTGGCTTACTAATTTATACTTAATTTAGCAGAATATACAGCTAGACTAAGACCAGACCAAAATTAATGTTCCTTAAAGTGTTGAATGGCTGTCATTTACCTTTTATTTTCTCAATAAAAAGTTTCTTAAATACCTTCAAAATTATATTCTGTTTTAATTAATAAATACTCTCTCCATCTCACAATAGATTCGTTTAAAATTTTGTACACGAATTAAGAATATATTTAATATATCTTAAGTTTGTGTTCAATTGATTATTATAACCTTTGAATTTGGCACATAACAAAAACAACTACTAAATTAAATTTTTGTTGGAAATGTAAAACTAATAAGAGTAATTTTGGAAAACGCTATTAAATGCTGCATCGGTAATACAAAACGACATATAATATGATAAAATACAACTTTTATAGAAAGACAATTATTGTAGGACGAACGGAGTACAAAATATTTACGATGAAAATAAATTTTTAATTCTTATTTTAAGGAATTATATTTTTGGCGTTTAACATTTAAATGAAAAGAGAGGTGCTTGGTGTTAATCAAAGGTTCAAAACAGATAGAATGTCAGTGCAAGTCCCATGTGTCCCCAACCCACACCCTCCATTTGGTTTCCATCTCTATTAAAAGAGATTAATCAAGAAATGGCAAATTGGGTTAGCTATAAAATCACTAATTACCCTTCTAATCTAATCTCATTATAATTACTCTCTAAATT